>JAOXJP010078509.1:0-15058 GCA_025762735.1 Platanus orientalis
ATGTGTATTTTTAAAGAATACTAAAATACAAGTGTACTAAAATAAGCTATCATTCCTAATGAATCTATTTGTTTCCTGGTGAATATGTAGTTAGATTGGAATATGCTTCTTAAGTTTCCATGATTTTTACAATATTTCTTTATGATATTTCCGACATTTCAGATATATGTCTTATTTTGGCCTGACCGATATTTCCACCGACTTCGACATTTTGAACGTTGGTATCAAATGAGATCCCCCCATGTTCTTCACCGCGTCTCCCCCTGTTTTGTCATTTTCTCAGTATGTCAGGCCACTTGTAGAGAATATTTTCCTGATAACGGTTTTTGGGTTGTGCTTATCTTTAAGTGAGGTAGTCGGGGTCTTTATCTTTAGCTTGTCGGGGATTCTTGGGTACTGGGTGCCTCACCGTTATGACTAGTCTTCGGTGTCGAGTGATTCAAGCGATAACCCGAGACTATTTTTGGGATATTCGGGGAGTTGGGTACCAAAAGGTCGGATTAGTAACTTGATGTTTTAGGGTTGTGTCTAAGTACCCGGTAATCATGCTTCTCGTCGATGGCCTTGACTTTTTTGGGTCGGGTGATCTTTGAAGGTTCCTTGGGTTGGTTCTTGGGAATTCTTTAGGTCAATTCCCCTTGAGTCAGGACCTGGTTGATTTATTGGGGTCGGTTAATAGGGGCCTCGGTATTCTCTCCATTAGTTGCCCCCTTATTTTTGAGCCCAGGGTTATGTGGCTCGGGAATACGAACGGTTTGTGGTCGTTATTGTTTATTTCGGCATAGGTGGTGTCATTTCAATTATCGAGGTGACATCGACTAGGGATAAACGCTAATGATGGTCTTGTATTTAATGGATTTCAATAACCGAGGGGGCATGCTGGTTCTAGTTACGAGTCATGTCAAGTGTCTTATCTTTTCGGATCCTTATGTCATCAAACGGTTAAATTTAAACCTCTTAAAGATTTCGAGATTCGAGTGTCACCTCATTTTCCAAGTTGATTTCGCTAACCCGTGGATGCGTGACACACATAAGGTTCAGAATACTTGGGGTTTCTTATACGTATATCTCCCGAAACATGGTTGGATTTTTCTATCTTTCCTTTCTATCTCTCGTATTCTTTATCTTCGTTTTAGGCGACTTCCAACGAGTCTTCTGCTTCTTGGCGTTTAATCATTGTTTGTTCTGGCTCCTATTGTGCTACTGCACTTCTGGGCTGTTTTTCTTTGTCATCTCTGGCGTCTTTCTTGTTTTCGGGCACCTGTTATCCACTATTTCTGGTGCCTTTCCCCAGTTTCTCCCTTTTCCAGGTATTCCGTTTTCACTTTGTAGCTTAATCTTTACTGTATTGTAGCTTTATTCAGTTGTTCTCTATCTGTTTTCATTCTATTGTTATCGTCTTTATTTTCTATCTCTCCCTTTCTTTTCGACACCTTTGTATTATTTTCCTTCTTATTTTTTCCTTTTCTGTAACCCTTTATCCAATGGTGTCTGGTGACACCGTCAACTGGATGGTTGACGGGACTGACTTGTCGGAGGTCTGATTGAACCTCACAGAGCAAACCACCGACTTGGCTCCATTTAATGCCCAGGAGGCGGCAGGGAAGATTGTTCCTGAGCAAGATTTCACTCCCGCCAACTATGGCTCTGAGTTAGGGAAACGAACCTTGACTCGGTATTATTCCACTTACCTAATTCCTAAGGGGGTCGTCATTTCTGCACCTGGGGACACCCAGGCCTTCAAGGCCCCTGCCGGCAGTAGTGCTGTACGAGTAGGCCCTTATGGCGGGTCTTAGGTTTCCGGTTCCCTTGTTTTTGAGGGAACTGCTATTCTACCTTGGATTGCCATCGATGCAGTTAATGCCTAATGCCTGACAGATAGCCATAGGGTGCATGATTTTATGGGAGTTGACCGTCAAGGAGGAGTCCCACCTCACCCTCAATGAGTTCTTTCACTGGTACTATCCAAAGGAGTAGGAGCTAGGGTGGTTTTTCTTTGCTAGTTGGGACCCGACTACAACCCTAGTAACTGGGCTCTTGAGCTCCAACAACTGGTGGAGAAGCCGATATTTTTTCGCTTCTGATGAAGGCTAGGAGTATCCCTTGGGGGAGGTCCCTGTCGTGAAGTTCAACCAGGGTTGGGCATCGGCCGTTAGCCTAGTAGGTGAGTCGTGATCAGTTGTTTTTCATAATTTTTTTTTGTTATTATTATTTGTCTATTTATTTTCTCTATGGCCTTATGCGATTTTCTTCCCCTTTTTTTATGTTAGTTTCTGAAGTAGACGAGTTAACCCTTTAGGAAGAGGCTCGTATCAAGGACGTCATGAACTACCCGTCCCACGCCTTCCCTGACTTAGTTTCACCTGAGCGATTGTATCAGTGTGGGTTCGGTCCAGACCTGGGTAACTAACCCTTCTTTCATATCTCTCATGCCCCTTTCTTCTCTTTTTCCTTTTCTTTTTGATTAATTTCTAACCTCGGGTTTACTTTTGTGTAGCAATGAAGACAAACAAAAAATTTCTAGCTCAAGCCCGGGAGACCAGAGAAGCAAAAGCTCGGGAGGCCAAAGTAGCTGGCCAGGCAGTTGTAGCTGTGTCCTTAAAGAAGATGAAGCGACATCTTATCCCCGGGGGCCCTTCTGAGGCCCGAGCCGCCCCAGGTCGCCCCCAAGGCGGCACCAACTCAGACCGCCCAGCCAACACCTCCTCCCGCTGCCAACATTTTAATTGTAGATTTGGAGGAGGAAATAGTCGAGTCTCTCCAACCCTTGCCACCGAGGGCTAAGCGGTGGATTCTCATGAGGTAACTCCTGCCATTGTCCTCAAGGCCCCCGCCCCTTCGTCGACAATCGTGGCGACTCCTTCCACTCGGGTGGTGCCTTCTTCCTTAGTCCCAGATATTGGTGAATCCTCGGCGGGGCCTATCTCTTGGCTGTCAAAGCCGAGTCCTGGGGGGGATTCTCTTGGGGGGCGTTCCTCTTGAGGATCTCGAGTATTTGAGGAAGAACTTCTCCCCTTCTGCCTTGCATCGAGACATGATGCATTATGCGACCAAGGCAAAAAATCTCTTCCCCTTTGTTTTCTTATTTTTATTTATTTTTGCATCGTTTCTATATTGACCCGACTATCTTTCCAGACTGTAGCTCTGATGGTAGCCTTTATCCAGAGGTTCAAGTTCAGTGAGCAGGTTCGAGGTGACGCCCAAAACTGCCTCGCCCAGGCAAAGAACGAACTCAAGGCCACTCAGGAGAGCGCTAAGGCCCAAATTTGTGCCCTCGAGGACAAGGTCAAATGGGTCAAGTGTTCTAGCGCCAACATGGCGTCGTGGAGCATGAGGCCCATATCGAAGATCTAACGGCATGTTTGCCGGCGGCCGAGAGGAAGATTGCCCCGACGAGAGACGAGCTTGGGGCAGAGAGGAATCGCCGCATCACGGTCGGGGATACATTTGCCGTAACCCTCGAGGCAGTGGTGAACAAGAAAGTCGCTAAGGCCTTGGAGCTGGCACACATCGAGGCCGAGGCGGAGAGGGAGAGGATTGTTGAAGGGGCCCTCGAGGCGCCACAGCCAAATATTTGGCCCCAGACGCCTTCAAAATTGTTAAGGCCGGATGCTTGTTGTAAGGGTTTGAGAACTTCCGGGAGATGGCGGCCGAGGCATTCCCCGACTGCGACTTCACCTCTTTTATTCCTGATGAGGGTTTAGGGAAGTAGAGGCCGAGGAGGGGTAGGAAGGAATTGGCCAAGGAGAAGGAGCAACCGAGGGAGCGGTCAAGGAAACGGTGGTGGCTACCCTGGGAGAAGCTGCCCAGGGAGAAGTCGCCTCGGGGGATGGCAACCCCTAAGCGTAGTTGTACCTTTTTTTTTGTAAACTCTTACTATATGAATAAAAATTTTCTTTTGCTCCCATCTATGTGTATTGTATCCTGGCTACAATCTTTCTTTTTAAATTTTTCTAAGTGAATGTGTCGTGGTAATTTCTTCTCGCGTTTTCCATTCGTATTTGGGTAGGCCAGGGTAGAGGATCCTAAAAGTGTAGGGATAATTATCAAAATTTTCTAAGTATGAGTGCGTCTCGGGGTAATTAACTTTTAACCGAGTGTGGGCGGAAAAAGTGAAATTTCTTTAAGTATGGGTATGCCTCAGGGTTAATAATTTAATGACGAATAAAGGTAAGTAATGACAATTGAACTTTTCTAAGTATAGATGCATCTCAGGGTTAATACGATCTTGGCTGATAGGTTTTATGCCCTTAAACACAAAAAATGGAGAAGGCCCGTCTGGTCTCTCGTGGTTTTGGGTGTATAAGGGTTCTCGGTGACATTCTTTTAGGCTTTAGCCTTTCCCCCATATGGGGGTTTTTCTTTAACAATGCCACTGGGTACTCTTAAATTCTTGCTTAAATTTGCTTTTCGTGCGAGAGGGTGTAACTGCACTTTCTATTGAGGGGTTGATTCTTGTTGTGATACGTGCGTCCTAATGTGCTTCGGGCTTCTTTGCTTTTACCAATTTGTGAGGCCTTTTCTTGTTTTGTTCTCTTTCCCGTGAAGAATGGGTTGATCTCAAGACTCGGGAGCAATTTTGTGACTTGGGGTCAACTTTGTGACCTGAGGGTTAATCTTATAATCTAAGGGCTAGTCTTGTAACTAGGACATGAGGTGTGATGGTTTAGGAGGATGGACCAGTCTTGTGGCCTGGAGTCAGTCTTGTGGCTTGGGGGTTCATCTAGTAACCCGAACACGAGGTTCTAGGGCCTAGAAGGACAGGTCAGTCTTGTGGTCTGGTGTCAATCTTATGACCTGGGGGTTAATCTTGTAACCTGAGGATGAGGCACTGGAACTTTTCCTAGTTCTGTAGAGTAAGAACATTTCATTGGTTAGAGTCATAGCATCAACTTTATTGATAATATTTTCAAATGCTCTACATTCCATGGTTGTGGCAGGGGCTCCCCCTACATCGTCTTGAGGTGGTAGGTCCCGGGCCTATTGCAGTGTGTTACTCGTGAAGGTCCTTCCCAGTTTGGTCTCAACTTTCCCTCTATTGGGTCTTGTGTCGTCAGACTTACCTTTCTGAACACTAGATCTCCGACTACGAATTTCCTTGCATTGACTCGTGAGTTATATTACTTAGTCATTCTTTATTTGTAGGCGGCTGTCCTAAGTGTAGCCTCGTCCCTTTTCTCTTCCAGCCAGTTGAGATTGTTCATGAGGCTTTTTTCGTTCTTCCTTGAGTCGAAGTTTCTTCTGTGCGTGGCCATTCCAATCTGGACCGGTATCACCGCCTCAGTTCCAAACACTAGTAGGAACGACGTTTTCATTGTGGGAGTCCTTACCGTGCTGCGGTATGCCCAAAGGTTGCTTGGCAGTTCCTCGGCCCAAAGGCCTTCGGAGTCCTCGGGTCTTTTCTTGATTATGCCCAAAAGCGTCCTTTTGGTGACCTCCACTTGGCCGTTGGCCTGGGGGTGAGCTGGGGAAGAGAAGTAATTCTTGATCCCTAGTTCCGCACATAATTCCTGGTATCGGGCATTGTCAAACTGTTTGCCATTGTCGGTGATGATAATTCGGGGAATCCCGAACCAGCAGACGATTGACATCTAGGTGAAGTCACGGATATTCTTCTTAGTGATTTTTGCTAGGGGTTCAGCCTCGACCCACTTGGTGAAATAGTTGAGGGCCACTACCAAGAACCTCATCTATCATTTTCCGTAGGGGAGTGGCCCAACAATGTTTATTCCCCATTGGGCAAATGGCTAGGGCCTAACTATTGGGACTAACTCTTTTGCTGGTTTTTTGGGGATTCTCGGGTACCGGACGCCTCACTGTTATGACTAGTCTTTTGGTGTCGAGTGATTCAAGCGACAACTCAGGACTATTTCTGGGATATTCGGGGAGTTGGGTACTAAGAGGTTAGACAAGTAACTTGATGTTTCAGGGTTATGTCTAAGTACCCAGTAATCATGCTTCTCGTTGATGGCCTCGGCATTTTTGGGTTGGGTGGTCTCCGAAGGTTCCCTGGGTTCTTATCGGGATTTTTTGGGGTCAATTCCCCTAGAGTTAGGACCCGGCTGATTTACTGAAGTCGGTTAATAGGGGTCTCGGTATTCTCCCCATCAGATATCATTATAGAAACGAAAGTGGTTATTCAACGACTTCATAGGGATTTGTATAAACAAGAAGTTGCAATGATAGTTAAGTAATCTTTTAATTTTGATTCGAATCATTGCATACAAAAGTGATTGTATTTATATTTATTCTCAGTTACTCCGAACAAATAAATTGATATATTGTCTGCGACTCTATAGATGAATCAATTTATGCGAGGGAAGGATTCATGTCAAAACTGTCATTGCTTGCTATGCAAAAATGTCAACCATGTATGTATACCAATAAGTATATAATTTTTTACAACTAAGTGTTGACTTTTATGTAAATTTGGCATGTTTCACTCTTATTGCATATGAGTAGTGTGACTTGTATGGAGATAAAACACCTGCTTTTAAAGAAATTACCATCAAAGTCCTCAGTTAGATAGGATCTTCTTCTAGGTGTGAGAGAAATTAGAGCACATTCTCTTCGATTCACACAAGGCCAAGAAATAGATTGAAGATGTCAAATCTTCATAAATTGGTGTATATGTATTATAATATGTGGTTGAAGATTCGCAACTTATTCGATAGGCAACAAGATGGTGACTTCTACAATCCCATTGACCTCAACCACATTTTCATAGTTGATGATGTATTGGATAGTTGGATCTGTGAGGATGATGAGCTAATACTTGATGGGTAGAATACAAATTGGATTGAAGGCGGATTGAAATAGGTGGTCGCGGCCGCGTCTGTTGCACCTATGTATAGATCAGGATTTGGATGATAGCTACGGTAGTACAGTGAGACACGTATTCTTTTTAAATCCAGGGCCAGATGTCGATGGTTTAGTGGATCATGGGAATGATGATGATGTGGTGTAGGTCCCCAATCCGGGCGTCCAACCCCAGGCCACTGCCCAACAACATACAATATTAGTGATTATTGAGACTGAGACTGATAGTGATGAGTAGGGTTCTGATGATGATGGAGATGATGGGGATTATGGGGATTTTGGAGATGGAGATGATGATGCAGGTGCAGGTGGTGCCATTGGCACGGATGAGGGTGGATGTGGTGCCACTAGCATAGGTAGTAGTACCCCTTATGGTTTCATAGGGTGTGATGATTAGTACATTGCCACACAGGATTCATCCCATGGTAGTCGACCTAGACCTATTGCTGGTAGAGACGGAGGCAAGTCTAAGGTGTCTGCACATACCCAACATTATGATGAACAGATAAAGTATAGAGGGTATGGTCATGGATTTTACTCTGCCTCTGTGTATGAGATATTTGATGACCAATACTTTAGATCATATGAGAATGGGTAGCAAATGTCGACAAATGAGGCATCATCTTTTTCTAATTCATTGCCGGTGTTTAGATCTTTTGAGAGTGAAGCCTCAAGCTCATAGCGACATACAAGAATGTGCGAACAACGAGACATGACCGTGGAAGTTCTTTACGTGACACTAGTACGCATAGTCAGACTCAGAGTCATACTTGGTCGGACTCGTACCCTATGCCCCAAGCCGTACCTTACTATCAGTTGATTCAGTCCCCTTTTGCATTCCAACAGATTCCACCATGTATTTATGAGGTGCCTTGTCAAGAAATGAACTCAGATGGCGATCTCATATTTGACTTCAATTTTGATCACTATTAAGTTTTGAGTCAACATTAGATGCAGACAACATATGATGTTGAGGAAGGGTAACAACAACAATATCAGTATGATCAGTTCCGAGACTGAGACTCCCGATCCACATCCAGTGGCCATGATGCCGATCCTGCACCTGATTCGCCACAACGTTCATGGTGGTTCTCATGCCGCCGTCATTAGTCCCATTCTCACAGAGAGAGGATTGTATCTGCTCCTTTTATCATATTCTCCTCTCCGCCTCCCTGTCAGGGGGCGGGCACATCAGCACCGACAAGTGATTTTCACTTTTTTTTGGGGGGGGGTGCATTTCACTTGTCGGCGCTGATGTGCCCTCCCCCTGATAGGGTGCAGAGGAGTGTTAGATAAGAGGAGCGGATACAATCCTCTCTCATTCTCACATTTTCTGCTTAGTGGTTACTGATTAGTTTTAATTTTTTTTAAAGTATTGATGATAGATTTATTGTGTTTATATTTGACATATTGACATCTCACATTTTCACTTCAATTATGCATGTTTTTGTTGATTATCTATGATTGTATTTAATATTTTGGTTATTTTTCAGTTTCTTTTGACTTTTATACATGAAACATGTTAAAAATTATTAATTTTTAGACTAAAAATAAAGTACATAGGTTCTAACTAACATGATATAAGTTTAAAATTTTTTTTTCAGATATTTTTGAATTTTTTTAGGGTGATCCACTGCTGGCCGATCCACACTGGATTGGATCGGGATCGCTAGAGGCCAATCCTGATCCAGATCCTGAGATTTTGATCCCTGCTTGTAACTAATCAAACTAATCATCGATGTTTAGTAATGGGTTTTTGTTCTTCACAATCACCTTATTTAACTATCGGTAGTCAATACATAATCTCATGGATCCATCCTTCTTCACAAATAGTACAGGTGCCCCAATGTGACACATTAGGACGAATAAAACCTTTATCCAACAATTCCTGCAATTGCATTTTTAGTTGCTTCAACTCCGTAGGTGTTATACGATATGGCGTTATGAAAATTGGTGCCGTATCCGAAACTAAGTCAATGGTAAACTTTAACTCTTTGCTCAACAGTAAATTTGGAAGATCTTTTGGAAGCACTTCCCCAAACTCTAACGATATGGATATCTTTGATTTTAGCCTCTTCCTTCTTTCTGGCTATCAACCATGTATGATAGATGACTCTGCCAACCTTTCCAAATTAGTTTGTTTGCTTGGATGGCGGAAATCACTCTAGGAAAAGTGTTATTTTTTATCCCTTGAAAGGAGAACTTGGGTAGCTTGGTATTCTAAACACCACCTCTTTCGAGTTTCGAGTAACAATGTATTGTGATGACTTTGTTGTTAATGAGATTGGTGATTTGTTTCAGTCTGATTCTTATATTCTTAGGTTCGATTTGGGACTGCAACTCTGATTGCCCGAGATTTCAAATTCCATTTTTGATATCTCCTCCACACCCTTGACCTTTTCTATCCAACATGCTGCCTCTGTCATTGCGAAACGAGTAGCATGATCCAATTTGATGATCGTGGGATTGAGATATTTTGATTCGCTGTGTCGCTAATTCAAGAGTGGAGGTGAAGATGACGACGATAATGATAAAAATTACAAATATAATGAGGACATAGTAACTAAAAAGATGGAAGATGATCAGTGCAGTTCAACTAGAAAAAGGGTGCTGGCTATTGGGGAGGTTTCAGCTAAGGGTTTGGTACTAATATATAGCTATACTATACTATGTATCCAGTTCTATTCTTTTAATGTGTATCATCTTATCTATAACATTAATTTAGACTAATAATGTGTGTGTGTGTGTGTGTGTGTATTATATATTAGTTTAAATGAATACAAATATTTAGCCTGAACGGATGTATCATTTATAAATGAATATTTGTGAAAAGAAATGAATTTTTAAATGCATTGGATATAGATGCATCTGTATTCGCCTTAAGTGGATTGAATATAAACCGGATACGGATGCACAGCCCTACATACATCCGCCACGAGCCATTCTTTTTAAGAGTTAATAAGTTGTAATGGCACATGGGGTAAGGCTCTGATGAAACCTTTCTGTAGAAGTTCTTCAATTTACCTCTTCAATTCAGCATGTTTTGTAAAATTCATACGATAAGCCGGCAGGTTTGGTAAAAAAGAACTAGGTACCAAGTTGATAGGTAGCATGTTGCAGATCACGCATATGTGGTATAGCACTTTAGTCAGCTCCATTGGAACTATATCAAAAAAATTTGATAGTAGATCACCTTCTCGGGTTTGTGTGAGTGCTGTCATACAACGTTTTCTTTCACCTCATAAACTACCAAGGCATCGACAACTCCTTTTTCTTCTATACTTCAAGTTTCTTCTTATTAAGTACATGGAGAAGCTTCTTTGGTTCAGCTAACTTGGATTTATTAACAGCACTTTTGGGCTTCCAAGTTCATAGATTTCAAAATAATGTGTTTGCCATTGAACAAAAAATGATAGATGTTTGTCTCACATTGTGAAATGCATCCGCGTCATATAACTATGATTTACCTAGAGGATGTTCATGATTCATGGGAATTGTATCACACCCAATATATTCGCATAAACACCGATTTCCAAAGAAACCAAACATCCTTGTGTAACCAGAATTAAAGTCTTGTCCATTAATGCAACTTTATACGGCTATGTATTCGGCTCTGATTTTTATGTTCATAAATGCTACAATGTTTTCAGAAACAAAATTCATGTTGCTGCCACCAGCAATGATTACATGGCATATAGTATTTCCACAGTTAACTTGTGTGTGGAAATATATACGCCTTTCAACATTCAATGGAGAAGCGACAACTTCATCTTCGTCTTCCAAGCCTTGTAATTGACCCTTCATACCATCACATTCATAGTGTTGTACTTTGTTATCTTCAATATTTTCAACTTGAATGTGGAGATTTCTCTGGGGCATTGTGATGCGGATATCTGAGTGTCTCATTGAGTGTACTGGAAACGGAGAAGGATTGAGCCTCGTTCGTTATGGTTCGAGTAGCTTGGAAACATGTGAGGCTCATAGACTACTAGCCCATGTGGGGCCCACCTGAGAGCACATGGAGGGGGCTACATTGCTAGGACTGTTTAGACTTTATTTATGTTTTATTTTAGTTATTTTCCATGTCTTTTGTTAGAGTGTAACATGGTTCTATTTTAATTAATGTATGTGGGACATGGGGGTAATTTCAGTTTTTTATGTTGGACTTTATTGTGATGGGGGGGGGGTGATAGGGTTATACGCCCTCTTTATTTTTCTTAATGAATGAAATCACAAGAGACACGAGGGCTGATGGCTGCTCAGAAAACTCCAGAGAGTGGAGGTTTAAGGTTGTTCCTTGGATTGAATCAAGCTAGGTGAGAGGCCTAGGACCCACTTTCTTGATTGTGTTTTGCTTTCCAGGTATCTTTACTTTATTTTCTTCTACTTTCTCTATCTTCTATGCTGTAAAAGGAGTGGAATGGTGTATGGCTTGTACTTCTTGCTACCCCAAGTGATTTTCCGGTGATGTTCTTTAAGATTAATGATCCCAATCCATTTATATCACTACAGAAAATTTTATGCATTCAAATATGATGTTTCCCCCCTTTATTTAATGCATTCGGCCACCTGTAGAGAATCCAGCCTGCTGTTTTAGAACATGGATTCTATCTAATTAAATCCTATTGCTAATCCAACCCCTTGGATGTTTCTATTGGACTGATGCTTCTTTGCTGTCCCAGTAGTAAACTGAACATTAATCCATATAATCCCCAATTGATTACCCTTCTAACAGTCCCCATTGATGCCTATGTCCTATGGCTACATATGGGGAGTGAGGACTTGACTTGATAATTGAGTTTATCCCTTTATCTGATCTAGGACAGCACTTGCTTGGGATGTGATTTTGTTATGAATATTTTATATTGTTTTGGACTGTTGACATATGCTAGTTGGCCTTCATTAAACTTCTTTCATGAGACTCATTGACACAGTTGATGAGAAGGCAATTTTGTTATGCCAATCATTATTCTTGGTAGTCTAAGTTTATCTCTTCACTGTTTCATTACTTGCATGCATTCCGGCATCACATTGATAGGCAAAGTGTCCTCTCTCACTAATTTATAACAACTAGAAGCCTTATTAACCGTTGGTGTGGCACCTCCTGATGCTCCAATTCCTTTATCATTTGTTGAAATTGGAGGCCTAGGAACCGTAGGCCTTGTCATGGTAGCATTATTAGGGATTACCCTTCATGTTGGATCACACTTGTAGACTTTTGGGCTGCTGTCTCCTTGGCTTGAACCCCAGACGTTCTAAGGGGCCGTTGTCTCTCATTCACATCATAAATTCACATGGTATATACTCCTTATGAATATTAGCACTCAACCCATTCTTAAAGCAAGAAAGGGTTTGCTTCTTATCATCTGATGTGTCACATCTCATTGATGACTATTCAAATTTTTGCATATACCTGTGACTGGTAAATTACCTTGTTCATCTGGTCATAGAGACTGTCCTCAAAGTCTTGAGGCAAAACTTTTTTCTTGATTGCATCTTCATCTCCTTCCAAAGGGTAATAGGTTTCCCCAATCTATGAAGTTGCTTTTCTTCCTTGGCCAATCAATTTCATTTTAGAATACCTCACCCTTCGATCATCCATTATATCATACCAATCAAGCTATTATTCTAATTTAACAAACCAATCAATAAACCATTGAGGATCACTCCTTTCATCAATTTTAGAAGATCAATACACACCTTCTTGGTGATGTATGCCTTGGTGTTGTCGTCCTCATATCTTCCCCATTTAAGAAACTCACATAGCATGTCAGCCACATATGAATGTAAAGCACCCACTCTTCAAGAGCTCTAGAAGTTGTCCTTTCTTGTAGAACAGCTTTCTAGTCCATAGTTTCCCCAAGGTTGGCCGATGTGTCACCTTCATGATGCTGTCCAGGATCTCACCAAACTCTTCTGCAGCCACCTCTTCAAGATTAAGTGCTGTCCTTGATCTTGTATCCTCTGCCTGGTGAAGTACTATATCCTCTAACCTTTCGACAGTTTAAAAAAGTAACTCATCAATTTATCGGCTTGCCAACGTTAGGCATAGTCTAGAGTACACTGTCCACTTTATTATTATTATTTTTGATGAACTACGCTACACTGTCCACTGTCCACTTAATTTGAGTTCTTCGATGGCAGATACCTATGATGTAAGTTGATTTTAAAAGAATTCATGTGAGATTTTCAAGAATTGAGATTGTAATATTCAAGAACTATATTGAGTTTTTTGAGCATGGGAAAATATATTTTGAGTGCTCAGTTTGGATTTCAAGACCTTGATTATATTCATTGAGTGTGAAAAAACTATACCATGTGACCTGTTCTCTACATCCTTTTGGTAGCCCATGAGTTCTTCATTTTTCTAGGAATATTCAAGTTATATTTCTTGCCCTGTGTCTTGAAGAATCCAAGTTTATTACTTTCAATAGTAGGCAACTGGATTTGGGATTCACAGAAACCAAGTTAATGCTGTGTCAACAGAAGTCTTGGTTGACTCTACGCAACATGGCAGGTAGTATCAGCATGTATGCATATTATTTATCTCAAAATAGTATCAATATCTGTTATAGGTTAAATGGTGTGACAAACTTCTGTCAAGGAAAGTTTTGGCAGACTTGAACTGTGGTTCTGATCCTTTCGTTACTTTATTTCTCGTTGATTCAGGAAGAGCGTTAGAAGACCTGAGAGCTTCTGTGTTTAATGAGCTGCGCACATCTGAAGGTGCAAAACGTCAACAACAACGGATATGTGGCCCCACTGTGGCTCTTTCTTTCAATTTTTTGGTTTCTGTTGGCATTATCTTGATGAACAAATTGGTTTGTCCATTTACCTCTCCTTTTAATCTAATCAATAATGTCTTGGTAAGTTTTCTGGATTGTAATGGGACATGGTTCTTCTTTCTTTCTATTTCTTACCAGGTTCTTGGCAAAGTCGGTTTCAATTATCCCATTTTCCTAACTTTCATCCATTATATATTGAGCTGGTTCTTGATGGCCATTCTGAATGCCCTTTCACTTCTTCCTGCTTCCCCTCCCTCAAAGTCAACCCCGTTCTCTTCTTTATTAGCTCTTGGAATAGTCATGTCTCTGTCCAATGGTCTTGCTAATGTCAGCTTGAAGTATAATAGGTGAGATATGGCATCCCTGTTGATTTCCACATCATGTTTACACTGGCATTGTTAATCTTAATATCTATATTTTCAGTGTGGGTTTCTATCAGATGGCTAAGATTGCTGTAACTCCAACAATTGTTCTAGCAGAATTTCTTTTCTTCAGAAAGAAAGTTTCTTTCCAGAAGGTAAATCCCAATTTACAAGTTAGTTCATCTTCACTTCTTTCCTCTATTGCCCATGTAATTTGGACATAGGTGTTGCTATCTTATACAGAGCCTAATGTAAGATACAAAGGAAATAAGGATCAAAGAGACGAAAGTAAAAGACAAATAATAATTTTCTACATCAAGTAAAGAAAAGAAAGAGAAAGAAGAGGGAAAAAGAGAGAAAGAGGGTGAAATGCTCACCTTAAGTGAGGGGTTGAGAAAGAAAACTTGGGATACCACACCCACTACAACACACACGTGTCTTCTTTTCAAGTATTCATCTTCAACTATATTTTATTGTATAGAGTGTGCCTTTAAATAGACTTACAAGAAGTATTTAGAACTCTAAAAAAGAACAGAAATTCTAAAATACATGTAACTTGCTACCAAAACTTTCCTAAATCCTAAACTTTCTAAAACACAATTTAAATTGTTGCACAAGTTTTCTTAATTCCTGGGCTTTCCAAAACATAAAATTTCCTAAAGTTTAAACTACTAAACTTTAAGACTTACTAAAAAAGTGCTATTCCTGCTTTTACTGATGCCCCCTTAGTAATTTGGTCATAACTTTCCCAAATCACCTTGGATTTGTGCAGTCTTGGTCTCGATAGAAAGGTAACTGAATGACCTATGTAATGACACCAAAATCAAGCCAAAGGGACAAGTTTTGACCTTTGAAAAAGTGGGTTAAATATAAAAAATGGGATTGGCATAAAATCCTAAACTAACCTTGAAACTTGAAAAAAATCCTAAACTACCCTTGGCACTATTGGCCTTATTACAATTCAACCCATTTGATATTAAATTCCTATCAAAACCCCTAAAAACAGAAAATTAAATCCTAAATTACTAGACACTCCATGGAAGACTATCCATGGCATGGTTCAAAAAGGCGAAATCGGAGTCGGAATCGGCT
>JAOXJP010078520.1:0-29121 GCA_025762735.1 Platanus orientalis
TGTCATCAAACATTGCAAATCATTAGACACGTTTCAATGGTATTGTTTCAAAGTATAGGCATGACAAGGTTGGGTTACTAAGTGTCAACTGACCATTGTCTTGGGTTCCCATCAACGCACTCAACATACAAACTATGATCGATGGTGAAAACATATAGTAACTCTTACTCTCGAGCAAGATCTAGGTGAGTCAAGGACTGAGGTCCATTACAAAAGCAAAAGCCTAATCATTAAACAAGAGATGAGCTGTAGATCATGTATAATACAATCTGTAAACAAGGGCCATTAAATGTGGATACCAATTATGCCAAGAATATACACAATCCCTAGAAATTGTGGTGTCGTAGCTTGAGCCCATGGTGCACCATCAACAAGCAACTCAAAGCAGCAGCTAAAAAAAAGAAGGGTCATTGTTACCGCGCTTATCATTCTAGGCCATAAGATGTCCCTATGGCTTCCGAGTACAACAGTCATGCTGAAAACAAGCCAAGTCCTCTGAGCTTAGATGTCATTAGCGGCATAGCCATAACCAAAGAACAGAAAAGATTGATCATGATTGTGCTCTTTTCCAAAGATGACATAGTGTCTTACACTGGATTGACTTGAAGTCAAAAGTTTAAATAAAAGAAAAAAAGAAAAAAAGAAAGAAAAGGTGGAGAGAAGGTGTTGCCATTAGCTAAATCATCCGAACCCTCAACAACAAGAAGGTCAAGAATGCATTGCCTCGACTGTGTCACATATGCCCCTTGTCAACACATCCTTGAGGGGGCATTTGTAGGTGCATAAAATTTACACAAATTGTAAATAAGTGCTTACACCCTTACAAATGTATACAAAAAGTAAAAAAAAATCATGTATGGACCCTACACTCATGAAGTAAGCCCAAATACATAGACAAGTCTAGTGGGCTTGGTCTAGGTCTTAAACAATAACCCAAAAGACCAAGCCCACAAGTCTTAAACCTATTAACAAGCTCAAACAGTTTGTATGGAACCCACATGAGTGAGATTTGAATAAAATCAAATCTAGATTCTCTTGAGTAAATAAGGAAGGTTATGCTGCTCATGGAATACAAATAATTCCATAAATTTCACTTCTCTCCAAACAAGAAATGTGCAATCACTCTTTTAAACTAAAATGGGTAAGAGCATCCAATCAATACCCAATCAAGGGTTTGACAAGATTCTAACCCTAAGTCTATAAATAGCCCCTCTTACATAAAGAAGAGACCTCTTGCAAAAGACTTAAAGCAAGAAGCTTTAGAGAGAAGAAGACTCCCAAAGCATCTCCAGAGTTCTCCAAAGGCTTGAAGGCTTAAGGCATACTTTCCAATCTCTCCATCAACAACAGTTCGTTGCTAGAGAGAAGAATACTTCTTGCATATCAGAGATACGCCACAAATCCGGCCCTGAGAGTGAGATTCGTAGTGTTTCTCTCTTTTTTGGATAAAGCACGAAGCCCCGAAGAGGAGTGATTCCCCTGCAATCAAGCATCATTAACACCTGAATCCAAGAAACACGCCATCAGGCCCTTGGATTCCATCAACAAAGAATCAGAGGTTTTACTCTTTTTGTAAAAGAGTATAAAAATCAAAGAGTTATATTCCATTCTTTATTTAAAATATTCATTTATTGAATTTGTTACATTTATTACGTGTTACGAATTTACTCACGAAATTTGTGTCTACAGTCATTCAAACGCTTAATGCATATAGGTATATCAATTTTTTTTCTTTTTGTCTACCATTGTATTCTTTCTCCTGAAATATCCAGAGGTAGATCGAACATTAGCACCCCTTTTTACCCCTCTATATTCTTCCTAGGTAGACATGTAGTTACTAATGTCTCCCCCCATCGTCTTTGTGGTAATTGTCCATTATTGGCCATTATTAGAGATTCAACATTAGGAGGAAGGTATCCATCATCTCCTATATACATGGAAATGGATTGTCATCTAGTGCTAGGTTTGTGGGTTACTGAGTGAGATTATTGGAAGAAGTTGGGGTATCTCTTGGTAGGACTCCTGAGTTGGAGAGCCACAAATGTTCTCATGTGGTTGATGCCCCCATGAAAATGTAGTGTAACTCATTTTGAAATTCAAATGGCTTATGACAAAATATGACATCATCAGGGTTGTCCTACAAGACATTAGTGTTTATAAAAATAAGCATTTCTACTAGAAAAAATAATAAAATAACAAAATCTAATTGCAATTTAAGTGCTTTAGTGAAAGCATCCCCCACTTCATCAACAACAATTACAATCTTTTGTAGTTTCGTTAAACTCAAACGCTAATGCACGGCTCACCGATTTATCCCACAACTTTCATTTATCTTTAATCATATTATGAATAGTTTTAAATTTCTTCATGTCATAATTGTTGTTAGCAAGTTTATTAAAGTCGGTCCTAATTTCCTCCTAACCAAATTTAGTGAAACCCATTCTATTACGTTCTCCCTTTAAGATTTAATCATACACTAACCCAATGTAAATCTTTTTAATGACTTCACTCCATTTAGCCTTCTTCTTTTAAAATTGTTCATGATGTTGGTTAAGGGGTTGATTATGTTGTTGGTTACTCTATTAGGTTTTCATTCCAACAAAATTATATTTATCATTAATACAAGACGTACTAAAATCTTAAAACACTATGAAATTACAAGAGACAAACATAATAACCATTAACTATTGGAACAATAAACAAAATATGTGATTGGAACAATAAAAAATCCTAGTAGATTAAAGAAAAAGTAACAGAAAAAATGCACAACAATAACAACAACAACAAACCATTATAATCATCCAATCAATAACAACATATGAAAGGGTATTGCTGAATTTAGTCCAACGGAACAATAAGTGAGCATGTCAATTCAAAAGCAATTTGATAGTCCAATATGATGGTGAGTCAAAGCTTCCAAATGATGTTCTTAAAGTCCCATCTAAGGAGATTGAATCTGAATTCCTTCATCTACATTGCCATTGTAATTCAACAACTTCTCTCATTACAAGTCAATTGCATATTATAATCGTGAAGAAGTGATTACTCATGATTTATTTGAATATATTATTAATATTTTTACCAAACCTTTAAATTAATCATGTTGTGCTATTGAAGAAGAAACTTATTTATCACTTTATGATATCGTTGAAATTGAATTCATTACCATAGATAGTTCTGAATTTGTGTTTTATCATCATCACCATTGGTATTTATCTTTCTATTTTTCTCAACAAAGTAAAATATTTTTTATTTACCAAAGAATGAGACAAACTGCCACGGTGAAAGATGGAACCAATTTATAAACTATTATTTCTTCCGTTAAGAAAACATGGTGGGCTATGGTAAAAGATGGAACCAAATTATAAACTATTATTTTTTTCATTGAGAAAACAAGAGTGGTTCATAGTGAAAGATGGAACCAATTTATAAGCTATTATTTCTTCCATTGAGAAAATAAGGGTGTCTCCATCACAACATACACACTATATAATGTTGATATGATAATGAAACAAACTTTATTACCACTCAACTAAGATAAATGTTGTAAGTACCATCAAGATACCAAGAGCAATTATTCTTATGGGTCATTTATTGTGGGACATACATGAGACTTTGAAACAACCGTTGTTGCTTGTAGGGCTGCTGATGAAACTGTCAAGATATTTGTTTAGATTTGAAAAACCATATAATTATTATTTTAAAAAATGAGGCATATAAATGTTCATCTCATGCTTTAGACCGCAACACTAAAAACAGAGAGATATTGAGAGAGAAAAGGAAAGAGAGAGGCGGAGAGAATGAGAGAAGGGGAGAAAGTGTTAAAAAGATTAATAGAAACACACACACAAAGCAAAATAGAGAAATATAAAGAGAGAGACAGAGAGTAATTCACCAGACGTTTTCCGGTGTTCTTAGGGAAGATGCTGATTGGTGGTGGTCACCATGCTCTGAGTTCTCTGAACTAAATTCTTCAATCCCTAATGTTGAATGGAAATGAACGAGAAAATGATGGATTTATGTAAGACACGTGTGAGCTGCACATGTCAAGTTTGTTGGTTCCGTCAAGTTCAACACATAAGCAACTGACTTAATTTATGTGTGAAGCATTTGGACATGGATTCCTAAATAATCAACTTTTTATTATCTCTCAAACTTTTGACTTATTAAGAAGAAACTTATGATGTTGCTAACCAAACACCAAAATGCATGACTTATGACTTTTGAATCATCAAAAGTCAGAAGTCAGTGCCAATAAATTTATCCCAACAATACGGTAGCATTTATTTAAACTTACGGGAACTTTTACTTATAAGGTGTCAAAAGTCAAAAGTTGTTTATAAATAAGCTAGAAGTAGGAGAGAGAAGGAAAATGGCACTTATTTGAAAGTAGGGACCCAGCTGCTTCTTGCATAAGTCCAAGTCAGTTGCTCATGCTGGTAATTCGACGGAGCTAACGAATGTGAAACGTGTGAGATCCGTAGGTGTAATACTAAATGTGGAAAAATAGGGGATTGGTAAGGATTGAGCACAACCGAATATGAGTGTAAAGTAAAACTCCACATGCATACCTGCACCCCCCATCACCGATCGGACGTAATTGCCGCTAGAAATCAGGATTCCGGTGAGTCAATTATCCCTCTCCATCCTCTCTTTCTCTCTCTATCATCGGGAATCTGATGATTCCATTTTTTGCTTTGAGTCTACTACTTGTTCGTTCATCATTGTTGTTGTTGTTGATGAGGATACTGAAATTGGTTGTTGTGAAGCTTTTAGGTTTAGAAATTGGTGACAGTAATGATTTTTTAAGGCTTTCTTTATCAATTTGCCATCCCATATTTCTTTTCTTTCTTCTTTGCATGGTTCACATGCTCTTCTTACTTACACGTGGTCGTCTTTGTAAACCGGATTGGTTTATGAACGCTTCCCTTAACAAACGCTCACCACCGCACCCTGTCAGGGCAGATACAACAGTGTTGAAAAAGTGATTTTCATTTTTTGGGGGTGCATATTCACTTTTCGGCGCTGATGTGCCCACCACATGACAAGGAGCAGTGGTTAGCATTCGTTAAGGTGAGCATTTTTTATCCATTCACTTGTACTACAAGAGGGCTCACTTACTTTGTCCTTTCTTTTTCATTTAAGTAAACGTTAACTGACAACAACATAGCGGACCAAAAACTGGGTTGGCCATTGAGCACAGGATCGGGCTTATTAACTTGTTGCAACCAAACAACATTTTGATTCTAAGTGGAGTTTGATTTGACCTGCTCCTATGGAAGACTGAACCCACATACACCTTTGTCATAGGAAGCAAATTTTCTGTTCTCAAATTTGTGTGTGCCTCTGTATTACCACCACAGGTTGACACGTGGGGGTGTATAGGGTTAAAAACTTAAAAATAAAGTATTCAAATAAAAAAAATAGGTACCCAAAAATAAGCACCAAATTCAAAACACATCACAGGTCAGTCCATGGCCTGGTAGCATAGGGAAACACACAAATTTGGGAATAACAAATTTTTCCTAGATGTGGTTGTTCTTGTGTTGTTCTTGTGATTGGTTGTTTGCTTTGTTATATGCATGTATGATGTCTACACATAAGGAGGGTATTGTAAGCTATGGTTCATGGTCCTTGTTTATTCAAATGAAGGCTATTGCATGGTATATATGACATTTTGGTGGGTTTTTTTTGTTTGTTTGTTTGTTTTGTTTGAAATTCTTAGGGTACTAGCAGAAATGTCTTAAAGGGGGTGAATAGGACTCTTTAAAAAAATTTAAATGGTTCTATTAAGTTTTCTAATCCAAATAATTCCCTTTCTATCTAGATTGTTTCTTAGGCCAAGTACTTAGTGATTTAGTGAGTTTAGCTAAAGTTCAAGTTCACTAAATTCAGTGTTCTTGATGTTCTTGTTGGTTGATGATGCGCCACTATGTCAAGTGCTGAAATGTGTGGTAGTGATTCAATGTGAAAGTTGAAAGTAAATGAGAGACAAATGCATAATCACACACACACACAACATAAAATGTATGTAATATATGTACATAAACTTCATACATTATATATTCAAAGTTATCAGTAACTTTTGATGAGTGTAAACCAAACATATATTTTGACTTCTATTAACGGAGAAGTTACTTATCAGACATGCAAACCAAACATCCAACCTGACTTGAGATCAACTTATTTGAGCAAAAAATAATTACTTATTTGTAAGTAATTTATTTGTTTAAGTCAAAAGTTATAAATAAATTTAAACAAACAAGGTTGTAGGCCCATGTTTACATAGACAAGACTTATAGGCCATAGAACCAAATGTCCGAAGCCTAACAAACAACTTTTCAACCAAAGGAAAAGGTGTTGATACCCACAATTCCTTTCCTTAAAAAGAGATAAAACCCAAAGGATAGGGAATATATATATTGGATAAGGCCACTAAGTTACAAGTGGGAGAGGTATATGTCAATGCCGTCACATGTGGAATGCTGCTCGGAGGGGGGAATTTGACCCCAAGACCTCTCTCCTGGAGAGAATATGCCATAACCATCTTTTTGGGAGAAGGGTTGGCTAAGAAAATAATTTTCTAGGAATGATGGAAATTATCTAAAAATCTGAAGACATGAGCTCTTTACACAAACACACTTTTCCTTTGAGTAAATAAACCTTTTAAAACACATCTCTCCACTGTTTTAACTTAGCTTTTATCCCTTCTCATCTCATTAACAAAAAATATGCCACCAGCAAGTAACATATACCTAATAGCAATTGTTGGAAATGAAAGTGTTTTTCAATGTTTGTATTCCTTGTTTCACATTTTCAAGCATTTTGTTTTCAATTTTTTCTTTTGTTTTATTCCTTGTTTTCTTTTAATCCCTCATCAGTTAGTAAGAAAACGTAAGTGTAGTATATAAGTAAACACCTCCCCCCATTTTGTGTATTTGTGAAATCTCTCTAACATGTAGTGGCGGCACAGCGAGGTGTTATGCACCTCCCTCACACATGCATAAGCATGAGCTTTGTCTTGGGTACGAATGTGAGCAATAGCTTGGGTGCTTGAGGTGCACTTTGCACATGCGCATCATCGTGGAGTTTCATTATGAGTTGCAAGACTCTTTTTTTGTTTCGGATGTACTTTCATTGAATCTAGGTCAGTCGTGAATGATGGGTCCACTACGAGATGGATTCAAGACTAAATGGGTCGGTTTGCGACTGGTGATGCTAAGGTGGTTCACTACTAACCGGAGTGCTCCAAGACAGGATTCGTGACTAAGGCCTGTTTGGTTGCAAATGAGCCAAATTTGTGACTGAGGTCCATCAGGACCCGGATTCACGAGTGAAGCCAATTCATAAACGGGTCGAAAATATCTGAAAAGGCTTGTTAAGTTAGTCAAATCATACTAAAGCTTGTTGGTGAGATGGAATTGGAGTCCAACATCACTATATAATTATGAAAAATGGATTAGAAACCCACTTCCGCTAAGTTGAATGAATAGGTCTAAAAAACATAGAGCGAAACTGAAAATAGAGAAGAATAAAGAGAAGGAGAAGAAGAAGAAAAGGCAACCATTAAAAAATACATCTCTCTTTCATTTTCTTTCTTTTGGGATGTGCGTTGTGGGACACTAAACCCATTAGATCCCTTTGAACTTTAGCTCACTTGGGGAGGTGATAAGTGGAGACTTTGCCGAGATTTTCAAAAATTTTGGATAAGTTATCATTCACGTCTTTTGAACACCCGACTCCCAGGGTAATAAGTTTCTTAGGAAGGTATCATATGTCTCTGCCAAGTAGTGCACGTGCTTTTAGAGATAAGGAGTTTAATTTGAGTTTGGTTGTATCTAGGGGGTAGCTTGGCAAGCAACCTTGCACAATCAAGTGGCAGGCCTTGACTATCTTTAAAAAAGCTATAATTACCTCCTTGACTGAGTTCACTTGGTTATTGATTTTACTAAGTGGATATACTTGACTTTAAGGATTATGCATTAAAAGAATTATTGAATTTGACAGATCCTTCAGCAATTTTGGCTTCTTCTTCTTCTTCTTCTTCTTATTCTTTGATATAGTGTCAAACATACAGCACAAATGCTTTTTTTACTCCCGAGTGTTTAGGAAATTGTCACCAACGGATTTTTCTCAAATTAAAGTTTCACATATCTTGGGCTTAAGATTGAAAACTTTGCTACTCTGATGGGTATGGGAAGTTTCCTTAGTTGTCCCTTGGACCCTTTCCTCATGGTAGGTCATGTTTGGGAAATGCTGGAACCCTTTTACTCCTGTATGAGGTTGAAGGTCAGAAGAGCTGTTGATTAACGACAAAATGAAAGAGCGATGGGTAAAAGCCAAGTGACAAGGTCGTGAACTAGTGTGGGAACAGCAAAGTGGGCCAGAACCTAGGTAAATCTTTAAAAGCTCCAAAGATTGGGTCGTTGTTAGTTAGTACTATTTAAATAAATGGCTGATATCTTGTTTGGAGAGAGAGAGAGGATATTTTGTGATTTAGACTAGTTGTATAGAATTGAACCTTTGCCCAAATCAAAACATTTTTGGAATGTTTCTTTCCCCCAATACCTGTAGATTGAAGACCATATGTGCCATGTGTGAGACCAGCTATGGAAAACTTGATTTTGCTATGGTGAAGACCTTTGGGCCTTCGGTGGGACTTCAGTCTGTCAAACAACTTGGACATATGTTTATCAATCTAGATCATTAGACGTATGGCGAGTTTGATCTGCAACTCAATTAGCAAGATAGTAGTGAACCATGAAACTTGGCTGAGGCTCAACCAAGACCCATTTAATTTAATATAGCTTTTTTAGACCTTGAATCGGACTTAGGCCCGACAATCCCCAAGCCCATCACCCTAGGTAGGGTTGTGACCCAAACCGAGCCCTACAATGTATTGTACAGTGTAATATACAATTGTGTTAAGGTTATAAATATTTAAAATGAAATGGTTAGAGCATCACATTGAGCCCAATAGGTTGTGCAATCAGAGATGGATTAATGTTAACTAGATAAGAATCTTTTTTTTCAATAAGTAAAAATTGTATTAATCAAGAAAATAGGTTACAATCTAGTGTATACAAGTTCATTTGCATCTTTCATAATAACCTCTTTAAGTGAGAAAGGGAAATCTATAGGCAGAATGCATCATTCTTCAGTTCCTATTGGCCAATTTGCCAAAAAATCTGCCAGTTGGTTCGCTTCTTTTCATACATGTTCAATCTCTATGTTCATGAAAGTCTACAAGAGCTGCTAACTAGATAAGAACTAGATGAGAAAGAATCTTATTTGACTGAATTATAGGTTGACTATTTAGTTCTTAGGATTGGGCTTTGCTTGCACCCCTAATTTAATCAACTACAAAATAAATATCAATTTTCTCTTACTATTTCAAAATTCAGAGTTGGTAAAGATGAAAAAATACTTTGAGATCAATTTTTTTTTAGTCATAAAAATATACCATACCTAAAAGACTCTTATGGGGTGTTTGGTTTGGATTATAGAATCTGTGTAAATGCATAAGTTGTAAATTTCATGAGTAGAAAAATACATAGATTAATACGCTAGGCTATGACATTTTCAAGCTAGAGTCTAGAAGGTTCTTGTGTCTGCTATGTATGAAGATCACTTTCAAAGATCAAGAAAGCTCTAAGAAAACAAGCTGAGATCATGCAATGACCAAAGCGACATGTTCACATCATCCACGTCCTTCCGCATCCGCAACAGGTAAGAGAGGGTAAATTTATACTTAGAGATCATCAGGACTCTCATAGACCACCTCTCATATGGTTAAAGATAGCCTTAGAGGCAATTTACACAAAACTAGGGATGGTGGAGGGTTTCAACCAAATTAGCAAATCAATTTGTTAGTTTAAAGCGTTCCAAAGTAGAGTTGGAGTGCTCCTACCTTAAAATAGAGCGCTCCAAAAATTCTCTAAAATCTATTTTATGAGAGAATTGCTCTTAATGGAGCACTCCAAACATGTTGGAGCGCTCAAAAATTAGTGGAGCACTCCAATCTATGTAGAGCATTTCAAATTTGAAATGAATGTTCCAGATCTGTTGCCCATTTTGGATGATTCTCATCCAAGGGTTGTGCTGAGACACGACTGGTATAAAAGAGCAACTCTGCTATTCTAAACCTAAGGATTTTAAGATTTTTCAAAAGGAAAAGGAAATAAGGATTTAGGCAAGAAGAAGAGATCTACAAGCTTTACACTCTCTACACACTTTCACTCAAGCTTCCAAAGAAGAATAAGAGAGTCGGTTTTCTCTCTTGTGGCCACAAAAGAGGTTTTCTTTGTAAAATAAGAGATGGAGAAGGTCAAGGACGGTTGCCCCTACACTTCTTAGCATTCAAACTCCCAACATCAAGGTTGAGGTAAAGCTCTTCACTCTCTAAACAACTATTCTACTTGTGAATCCTTGTAGAACTCATCTCTATGTGATATTTCTCTTCGTGTGCTTTACTTATATTTTCTCTTACAGAGACTTACTTGGTTATGTGATTACTTATACATATTAGCCTTCTTAGATGCATTCACACACTCCCTTTGCTTTGGTAGAGACCATACATTTTGGCATATTTGGCTACTAAGAATCACTCTCTACATTGGGACTTTACTTCCCTTGGTTGGTCATATTGATATATTTGGCTATTGCAAGCCACATTATATATTGGGACATTGATTCTCTTGCTTTGATCAAATTACTATATTCGGTTGATTGATAACCATTTTGGTATTTATACATTATACTCTTGTATCAACAGTCGGAGAAAACATGTGACGGATTGTAAGTCATTGACTTAGAAACAACCAAGGTCATGCTTGTCGAAAACACTAAGCATGTAATTTAAGATTTGTCCATTCCTTATAATCATTGTTATTGATTAATAAATTGAGTAGCTGAAAGTGAACATAAGCCCCGGTGTGATTGAACCACTATAGATTCTTGTGTTTTGATGTGTGATATTTGTATGATTGTCACTTATATTTTTGTACTTATAATCATTAGCATTTGAACACCAAACATCTTGAGTTAGATTAAAATTTAACATTAAGTTTTAACTCACTTAAATTAAATTGGAGTAAAAAAAAATTAATATATCATATTCACCCCCTTTTAGGATTTACGCACTTAGAATTTCAATCTGATTCTAACCAATAATTATGTTTGGTTTGGATTGTAGAATCTGATTCAGGCCGATAATCGTTTTTGGGTCAGACTAGAATGCCACCAAACACTTTAGATGGTTTTGGTTTTGGTTTTATATATATGGCAGTGTAGTGTATCCCACAATAATTATATGCACAAGAGTTATAACTAAATAGTAAACTGTTCTCTTCAATGAAAAAGAGAATTAGGATGTTAAGTATTACAAGATATTGGAAAATAAACAATAAGTTTATCTCTTTCAATTACAGTAAATCTGATTGGGGGCATCTGGTGAAGGATAATTGAAGAGAAATAAAAATAGCAGATGGTAGTCCTTTGTTAGAGTGATCAACAACTTGATCTTGGTGGGTGGTGATATCACACTGGATACTTCAAAGAGCATAATAGCCCAACATTTAAAGCACGAAGTAATCCAAGTAAAGAAAAGAGCAAGAGTGTGATCTTCAGCGAGTTTGTTAATTTGTTTGAGTTTGGTTGTGACTTTTACTGTTATATGAATTTGACTCTTTCCTTTTAAATTGGTTTGTACTCTTTCAAAACATTTAATCCTACATTTTATTTATTTATTTATTGGGTAAGATAATCCCACATTGCTTGCGAAGAGGTTCTCTTTTGGCTTTCTAAAAGGGTGGTCACCAGGAAAGAGTATGGGGAAAGATAAATTTTTCAGATGACCATGTAGAACCAAACCAAACACATGGAGTCCAGGTGCAAGCATGCATGTATATGAGTTTTCATGTTCATTGTCGAGTCATAGGCTCAAACCCCATGGTTGGTGCCAAAAATTATGTTCATGTAAAATAATAATAATAATAATCACATGTACACAATTTTTTTTTGGGTAATAATACACACGATTCACTAATATAATGACTTTTTTTTTATTTGTGTGTGGCAGAGTCTCATTCAAGATGTATCAACATTCATTAATTACCTTGGAAAGGATGTTCTGTCCAGGATTTGGTATCTAGGATGGTGTCCAGGACATCAGGGGATGGCATATGGAATAAAATGGGTGGGTGACGCATTTTTTTAATATGGAATATGCATTAATTCCAAATGACGTCCCCTGGTGTCATTGACATCCTAGACACCAAGTCCTGGACAGAACATCCTTCTCCTAATTACATGTCTCATTTATAAAAGAACCGAACCTGAGCTTTGATTTAAGTTTCTTTTCTAAGTGATCCTTTTATTTTTTGTAAGAAAAAAAAAAAATAGGCTAATGAACCATTAGGATGCTGGGCCTTTTTTTTTTTTTTTTCTGATGAGCCGAGCCGAGTCAAGCCTACCTTCACGAGCCCAAGCTCGACAACTCAGGCTCATCACAAACTTGAGCTTGGCCTTTATATGACGAGCCCAAGCTGAACTAGGCAAAGCTTGGCTTGTTGACACCCCTAGTTGTAGCTGTGTGACATACACAATTGACACGTGATGTGGTTTTTTTTTTAATTTAGTGCCAATTTTGGACTCTTTTCTTTTTTGAATTGAACACCTTATATGAAAACAAATGTTCCGTCCAGGATTTTGTATGTCCTACACACAAATGCTTGTGCATAAAGCTAAAATTGTAATAAAAATGGTGTATAGGGGTAAAACAATAAATAAATAAATAAAGTGTTCAAATGAACATTTTCTACCAATTGAAAAGAGGCACTAAAGTCAAAACACCATCAAGTGTCAGCCTGTGGTGAGAGGACTCAGTAAGACTTACAAAATCCTAGACAGAACACTTGATCCCTATCGGATAGGAAACAAATGTTCTATGCTGAATAGTGTCTGTGAGTTTCTATGATAAATTATAAGCCGACATGTGGTATGTTGGGGGTTAAAACTGTCCAAAAAGTTGCACAGTTGAAAAAGTAGGTGTCAAAAAGGCACAAATTCAAAAACCAATCAAGTATGAATATGTGGCACATCTACGGATGGTTTGTTCATCATGGAGAATCATTCTCCCACCTTATCGGCATGTGGTGTACGTCACACATTCACAACACAAACCAAGGATCCGGAGTCTTTTCAGTTCAAATTTAACCTCTGTAATACTCCAGCCTACCCTATGTAGTATGTAGGCACATGAAAATTACAAATAAGACCTTAAGTCACATAAAACCTTAAATTTTCTCATTCCATTTTTTTTTCTAGTTATCAGCATAGCATATAATATAATAAGATGGGACATAACCCAAACCACAAAAAACAACATAAGACAGAGAGTCCTCTACCCAAACAGGAGGCATAGAAGACCATTGGCTCTAGAAAACATACTTAAGACCGTGGGTTTCCAAGAGGAATGCAATCCACTTGGGAACCCTAGGAATCCACAGAAAGCTAACACCATCAATCTTGGCAGTGGTAATTCTAGATTTCATACCAAGCTCTTTTTCAGGCCAATGGTACAATCTGAGGTCATTGTAAAAGAGGAAAACCGACTCCCTATAATCACCTTCAAGAACTATTTTCATAAGTCCTTTGGGTGGAGGACTCTCTAATTTTCTCACACCAATTAGTGGGCTTCTTACTTTAGATGGCGGGGCCTAAAATGAAAGGTTGAATAAACAAAATTTAGGCCCCAGGTTTACGTAGACAATACTTATAGGCCATGGAACCAAATGTCCGAACTCCAACTACCATCATTCAACCAAAGGAAAAGGTGTCCATCCCCACAATTCCTTTCCTTAAAAGAGGTAAAGCACAAAGGATAGGGATTAGCTTCAGACAAAACAAACCTCTTAAAGAAAAAGAAATTATACCAATTAAAGAATATATATATATATATATATATATATATATATGTGTGTGTGTGTGTGTGTGTGTGTGTGTGTGTGTGTGTGTGTACCAATCAAAAAATATATATATGTATATATTTCTTTGGATAAGGCCACTAAGCAACAAATGAAAGAGGTATACGTCAACATAGTCATGTGTGGAATGCTGTTGGGAGGCGAGAATTTGACCCCAAGACCTCACTCTGGGAGAGAATACATCGCAACTATCTCTCCTGGAGAGGGGTAGGTCCCAAAGGCAAAAGCTTGGATCCTATGTCATAGGGCTCGTAGAATAGGCACACTATCCAATCCCACCATTAGATGGGTTCCAGTCCAAAGAATGTCTAGGCCAAATATTTGCAAAATAATGTGTTAAGTATTGTATATTTTTTAAGTTTTTTCTAACCTTAAAATAAATGTTAAACCTCAATAAATAAACTAAAGATAGATCAATTAAAGCCTAAACATGTTGATTTTAGGCCCAAGTGATCTATGATATATATAATCCTATGCAGTGTTTATAAACTTGGATCAGCCCGAGTAATTGGGACTCGGACTATTTCTATGAATTAATTCGTAAAATATATTTAGAATGCCCTTAAGTTTGAATATGTAAAAGTAAACCAAATGCTTTTATAATTATGCGTTGTAGGCATTGAATTCTTTAGTCTAAGGGGTTGCTTTCATATTCAATGGTTAAATAGTTGAAATAATTTATTTTTAATAAATGTAAATCTAATTTTCATTGCTTTATTTTAAATATATGCAAACATGTAATTTGCATAGGTTCATTTACTACTTTATTTACTAAACCACCTTCCTTTACCCTTGTCTATATACCAAGACACCCTTTGTTCATTGTCACATATTGATTGGTAGTTGCATGATACTTCTCTAGGCCACAGGAGATGATTCAATCAGCTGATCATGTATTTAATTTATGGAAAAAAAAAGGTCTACTCTCCCTATTATGTCCCTCTCTCTCAACTTCAAAATATAAATATAGAAAGTTAATTTAAACTTAACTTGGATTTTGTCAATGTAGGGTTTATTTTTATTTTTTTTGGTAATCCTATCATCTTTTGTTGTAGGTCTCTTACAATCTTAATACCAAGGATATAGGAAAACTTAACTAAAAGCCTTCATGGTTAAATTTGCGGAAAGCCATATTTTTACAAAAGATAACATACCAATATCTTTCCTAGTGAATGGTATGTCATGCAAATATAATACGAGAAACATTATTGCGCTCCATTGACATTCTTATATACACAAGGTTCATCTATATTTTCCACACAAAAAAAAAAAATGAATGATTTGATTGTATAATTAAATTGGATGTTCCAATTCCCAGACACATGCTTGAGGTCGTAGATAAACTTCAATAGCTTGCACACCTTGCACACCTTGTGTAAATCCTCTGGTTGAATCATATAGATAAATTCTTCGAGATAACTACTTAAGAAAGTTTTTACCGCCATCATATAGATGAGTCTAGGCTTGACTCAGGTTCAACAGATCAGGACCTACCATTGAATTAGGCCCAACTCAGATGTTGCTTACACCATACATTATTATTTAGAGCATTTAGGAGCTTCAATTAATTGATTTTTTGTTCTTATTCAATTATTTGCAATCAACTGCTCAAGTAATTGTTGGACTACACAATCAAAAGAAACAAAATACTTCTCCATGAGCTTCCAAATTTTGTTAGTGATAATATCAGGGGACACAAAGGTATTTCGGAGTACTTCACCAATAGAATTTGAGTTTTTTTTTTTTTTTTACACATGGAATTATAGCTCTGACTAGAGAGTTTTTGGGAAAATCCATGCAACTGTGTCATTTCTCTGTGGCCTTCTTGGTACCATCAAATGGAAGTAGTCTCAAGATTTTCTCATCTTATCTTTAACCATAAAAGCTTTCGCATTTTTTTTTTGTTATTAAAATGGTTCCAAAATAGAAATACATGGAGGAAATGTGAGTTTGAGTCAAACTGGATGTCCATGTAGGCATCCAAACTCACATAGAACTCTGCCAAGACTCATCCAATGGGTTGTAAATGAGTTGCAATAAGAGTTAGAGTTTTTAGTGAGCTAAAAATCCTCCCACAAAACATGGGTAACTTTTGTGGGGACTTTTTTATTCTCTCTTGCACTATTCTTTCTTTCTTTCTTTTTTGTAAGGGTTTACGGTATAGAAATCTTCCATCACTCTTGTTGTAACGACCCTCAAAATTCACTATCTTATTTAGGCGTGAAATCGGGTCGCTACTAAACTAGATCCATACGAAATTGACTATAAATTTAAGTCTTTTATCTGAACCTATGATCTTTATGGAATACTTAACTTTAACCTTAAAACAACATAAGCAATAAAATCATAAACTATCGCATCTAACCATAATCTTAAGGGTGTAGCGGAAATAAACCAAAACATATGAATTATCTATCATGTCACTAATCTCTCATCATTATATCACAGATATAGAACTACAAGTCTGAAGTCAAACATTAATCCTAATACAAAAACATAATTGAGTTTAATATAAGGTACGAGTCTAAATTGGACTGAAACAACTAAAACAATAAAGCATTAGCTGTATATCTCCTTTTCAGCCTTAAAGCGCTCAAAAAATGTGTACCTACACTAAACCTCTCATATAATAAAAATGGTATAGATGGGTGAGATTCACGACTTGTAAGTAGGTACACAAAATTTACTAGAAAAACTGGATGGGCAAAGCACAAATCTTTCAATACAAAATACTATGTATATTTTCATATAAAATATATATCAATTCTAACGTGTAGGCATGTGCTAGTATAAATACATCATCAACTTGTCATAACAAGATCTAACATTCATAATCATGATTCTTCATATAGGAACTAGGCATTGTAATTCACATGCTTCTTTGTTTATGGCATTTCTCTAACATCCACATGTGGCAATATGTATGATTCTACCTACACATGGCATCCTTCTCATAGCTATGCATGCTTCTATATATACATGACATTCTTTCCATACCTACAATTGGCAGTATACATGGCAATATGTGTTCACCATCATATAGTAAATATTTTATAGTCCATCCATAGTAACGATATTTAATATACATCTCAATGAATATTTGTATTCATTTATCATGCATAGATTATACTTTTCTAATATTAATATGCATGTAAAAATCAATTCAAACTAGACATGCATCATTCTTAAATAATTAAAAATCATAATAACACATTTACATAATGAGACATGAAATTTTACTTGTATATTCAATGAATCCATTATTATCTTAGTACTTAATCATTCACCTTCTTATTTATTATTTATAGTAGGTTACTTATCACTCATTAATTTCTATTGTCCTTGGCTTAGTATTTACTAATCATTTTTCATTGGTCATTTAATACCTATTATTGATCTTCATAGCATTGATTCATATCCCAATGAGAGAACCATCATACATTTCAATTTTTCTTACATAATTTGAAAACTTATACTCTTTTAAAGATTATGAGTTTCTACTTGTTTCTTAACATATTCTTTACTTACTTGTATGAAGGACTTGTATTTTCATTAGCAGCTCATGCACTTTATTTTTCTTTCATTGAACTATGTTTCTTATATAACTTATGAACTTCTTTTTGTGAAATTTAAATATTTTTATTTTCTTGCATTAATACTTTTCTCCTTTTACATGACTTATAACTTTACTTTGCTTTCAAAACTTATATAATGTTCTTTTATTCTTAACATTCTTTCTTTCTTATAAATTTTTATTACAATGATTTCACACATGCTTATGCATCTTATAAACATTTCCTTCTTTCTTAACACAGTTTTATTCTCAATAGTGGAACCTTTTAGGTCACTTATACTTACTCATGGTTACTTAGTATCACTTTCTTACACTTGTTTTTTACAATCTTATAATTTCTTATATTTTTTCTTCACTTACTTTACACTTTACTTTCATTTATTTACATTTGACATATCATATTATCCCTAACCATGAGGGACATCATCATACCATTGTTTATACCCCAATGGGAGGGCTATGATACAATTGCATTCTTACCCTAATGAAAGGGTCATCATACTATTGTATTATTGCTCCAAATGGGAGGACCATCATACCATTGTATTATTACCCCAAATGGGAAGGTCATCATATCATTGCATTCTTAGCCCAATGGGAGGACCATTAAAATTAAGACATTTGTTTTTGTTTTTTTACTTATCTTACTTCATTCTTTATTTATTCCCAATAATAGAACCTCTACATCTTGACATTCTATTTATCTTCTTTATATTTCTTGATTCCATCACTCTTCATTCATTAATGACCAACTTACTTTATCATATCAATACATGAGCATTATTTGACCATAACACAATAACATATATTATTCACATGTTATATTCCTTAACTTAGTAATAAAAAAGAAATCTATCACTATATGCATTCACTAGTATCATAAGAAGACATCTAACTTTATACCACACATTTGCTAACATGATTAGAAGCATGTGCAACACTAATAAATCAATCTCTAACTTACCCAACAAGAAATCATAGAATTTGGCATAGTGTTATACTTTCAAACACTATATAATCAATACATTTAGCCCAAGTGAGATTTCTAACAATAATCATATTACACATGTTTTTAAAACATTCATAATCCCAACACATAACTTGTTTGGATCATTCAATAACAATCCATAAGCAATTTATATGTTACCATTAACTATTTTCATTCTACTAAGAATCAACATGCATCATAATCAATTCTTACATATGTAACCAAATCAATTTCTTCATTTTTACAATAATATGTCAAGAGATGCTCAACTTAAATTTAAGTATTCATATTTTTCATGAAAAATTAAGTTTTTCATGCATTAATAACTATCATGGAGACTATAGATTCACAAATTCATAACTTACATATTTTCAAAACTCATAGAATCCAATATCTTAAACAAATACATATACATATAATATAAAACCAAATTTCTTTACAAATTAAATTAGGAATTTCTAAGATCCTAACATAATATGACAAGATCTCTTCACAAATCACCAAAAGAATTGGGGTTTCTAACGTCCTAGCAAAGGGCTTCACAAACATATGAGAAAACATACATAAAATCAATATTTCATCATTACAAAACTTTTAAGAACCTAAAAAAACAACAAATGGAGTAAGTTTTGTACAACTACTTACCCAAGCTTCTTATCCTACTTTTCTAGAACTTGGAAAAGAACCTCATTACCCTTTCCTCTATTCTCTGTTAAATGATGTGGATATAACATAAATCAAATATATTTAGAAGATTCAAAAAGAAAACTACTCATGCTTGCAAGATTTTCAAAGTTGGGAGTGGAACTTACCCAATTGGGAAAAAACTCTCACACTTAGCTCCCAAATCCTCTAAACCTCTCTAACTTTCTTTCTTTTGATGTAAATGAGGCTATTAGGGTTTTTTTCTCTTATTTACAAGGTTTTGGGTCAAGTTGAAAAGGTCTCACACTCCCCAAAATGAAGAAAATTTGATTTGGGTTAAAAAAAACATAATCAGGGTCATTTTTTATCGATCCGGAGGGTTTTGGATCAATCCCCCTAATAGTCGAATCGATTCACATAGGCACCAGATCGATCCAGCATGTTTCTTGGGAAAATTTGTAAAAATATGTGGGTCCTAATCAATTCGGATAGTGGTAAATCGATCCGCTAAGTGTGGATTCATCCGGTATTGGTCAGATCCATTCGGATGCCTTTTTCTAGGTTTGACCCCTTCATACTAAAATGGTCATAATTTTCTATAGAAAACTCCTTTTTGCAAACAGTTTATTGGGTTAGAAACTATACTTCAAGATCTTTCCAGAGATATATGACTTGAACCCTAACTCACTCGGTAGTTGTGTCAATAGTCCCAAGAAGTTATCCCAAATACATAGGCCTATTAGCACAGACACCTCGTAGTAAAATGAGCATAATCCAACTTGGGTCCTACACTTCTAACTTGGTCCAATGGGTTCATAAACCACTCTATAGTATATTTAAACATATGAAAGGATAATTTTAGTCTTATAAGAGTAAAATTATATTTTTATCCCTTAAATGAAATGTGGGTTATTACACTTGTAGTGTTGTTGTTGCAATGGGTGCTAGTATTTAGCTCCAACAAATTAATCTTTTTTGTTTGCGATATGGGTGTAAGCGTAGGTTGACCTCTTCTACCACGGGATTGTCGTCAGGATGTACACAATCCTTCCATCTCCTTTGTGTATTTTCAACATAACATAATACCACAAAGAAAATTGGAGATGGCAAAGTTATTTGACAGAATCTTTATATATATATATATATATATACTAGTGACTAATATACATACATACATACATATATGTATATGTATATGTATGTATATGTATATATATATATATGGTAGTGATTCATACATATTGCTCACTAGTTTTTATAATGGTAGTGATATGGCCACCAAGCAGATTGATGGACTTAGTGTGTGTAACACTCCCATGACAAAACTCAAAGTGTTAACTTACTTAATGCTCTTCTTATTTATACATGTTTAAGACCCTTCGCAACAGAGTATTAATAAGGGGCCTTGTAAATTTTTCAGTTTTATTACATCATCATTATGCATTTGCGAAAGCTTTTCTCATATTGCTATTGCAAAGAAATCATACATCTCTTCTCATATTACTGTAGTGGAAGGAAATCTAAACCTTATTCATATCCAAGTCCTCAACTTTTCAAATATTAGTTTCTATAAACAATGCTAAAAATAAAACTAAATAAAATCCAAAGTCATGGATTCATAAATTTAAAGTAAACTAACATCTCTCTCATAGGGAATCACACAAAACTGAAACTGAAATAAATACCACTAACTAAACATCAAAATCTAAAATAAAGTCTAAACAGAAACTATAAAATAAATCCTCCAATGAAAGCTCTTCATCACATATGATATCCTTTTTGCTTTCATTGGACAGTACCTGCAAAACATATTAATCTGAAAAAATAATGCATATGGGTCAATCATTGGCTTGCAAATAACAATACAAAACACACCGAAAATATGGCTAAGGCTTAGCACGAATATTTGTAAAACTTTTGTTTTTCATAACACTTTTCTAAAATACATTTTGTTAAAAACTGAACTTACCCTTTCAAACAAAACTTGAATTCATTTATTGAAATCAACACTTTCATATGCAAATGCTTAAAAAACAACTATAATTTGTTTTATGCTTAACTTATTCTTTTACTTCATATAAACACGCATTATCGCACACAATCCTTAGTTTATACCGAAGGTTTACATACTTGCATAACATTTCCTAATTTCTAAGTTTTTGTCTTCATTCATATCCTTATGATCATTTGAAATTTTCTTTTTACATAGAATCCTTAAAGGATTTTTAAACACTTAGATTCATTCAAGAATTTCAAACATTCTCACATTCTAATTTCTTTCACACTTAGGATCTCTAAACTTTCTCAAATATAACTTATCATTTTTAACCCAATTCAGGTTCTTATCTTCCACCCATATGACCTAGGTTATCAAACTTCTACCTCATAATGTTGTTAAAGGCCACATATGAACTTGTGTAGCAGGTTTTGTATTATATCACATACAAGCCTTCATATGAATTTGAAAGGCAAGTCATCACAAGCCTTCATATATACCTAAAAGGCAGGTCATCACAAGCCTTTATATATACCTATAAGGCAGGTTAGTCAAAAGCCTATATATGTACCTGATAAGCATATTAGTCATAGATACATAAATTCATGCAGAGTCTTAGTCTGAAACACCATGGGTATTCACCCTTTAAACCTTCTTGGCTCTTAATACAACCATATCACATCTCACATACATTAGTCTACATATAAATCTGTTAGGCAAGTTTTCACACCACATACTTCACAACACTATCATAAACCCACTTATATACTTGTTGATCAAAATTTTTATATCACATACTTCACATTAATTTTATATTGGTCATTAAGATCTTCACACTTCAATTCATAAGAACCTTCTAAGCTAAACTTATGCAAATGTCTTTCATTTAAAACAGAAACTCACTTAGGTTCTAAATATGGAGCCTTACATTATCCTAACTATTAAGGACTTTCTACATGATCACATGTATAATACATAATACAACATATCATAGAACTTATCATATCACAATCTATCATATATCTTCACAAAGAATGCATGCAAGCATTTCTTATTTTCCAACAAAACTTGTCTTTCAAAATCTCTTTTTTTTCTGTTCAAAACTTATGTTTTCTTATGTAAAAACACATATTAAATACATACTTAAATTTATAACACTTGTATAATATAAGCTTTATACATCTCAACACATAGAGTAGATCATATCCTAAAGTAAATGAAAACAAATATATTTTGCATCATTACTTGCCTATTGTTGCAGAAAATTGGATTTTAAAGCTTGTTGTAATGTTCTAACCTTTTCTTTCTCTTCCAAAATCCTAATTTTTTTCTCAAACCCTAGCTTTCTCTCTATCTCTTGCTCCTTGCTTTGTTCTTAAGGTTTCTATATCAAATTAGGTCAAGTTCTATCCATTATAAAGACCACATAAGAGTCCTAGGTGAAATAGAAACCCTGAGTTATAAGCACAAGTTTTTAAACCTAAAAATTCGTTTATTGTGCTTCTAGCTAGATCCAACATGTTTCTGATCCCTTTTCTGTAGAACAGAAAGGTGTCAACTCGAGCTATTAAGTATCAGTTCGAGCCTCTTAGTATGGCTCAAGTCAGACTCACATATTTCTCTATTTTACCCCTTCACGCTAAATCACTCATAACTTTCCCTCTAAAACTCATATTCGTTTGCTATTTGTTTCATTGGAAACTTGACTTCTAGACCTTTCCAATGACATAATTTTTTTCACTAATTTGTCCTACATTTATATTGGTGTATCTCTAAAGTTACTTTAAATTAGTTAGCTTGTTAGCACAGATACTTTGTGAGAAAACAGTCATAACTTTCTATAAGAAACTCCTATTCAGTCACCGTTTATGGCATTTGAGAAGTAGTTTTTAAGATATTAAAATAGTATATAGTTTCCTAGCTAATTCGTTCAAAGTTACTACAGGTTTAACTTTAAATTTACCCCAAATCTATAGTCTAGGACAGCTTTAGCACTTGTCATGTCCATGACTTGTTTTTGTCTTCTTTTCCCTCCTATATTTAATTTAACTTTCTCACTCACTTATATATGTCACAATATCACTAATAAACCTAAAATAAATAATTAAATATACTTAAAACATTTAATCATCAATTATTCATCTATGGTCCTATTAGGTGCATGCAATATGTGTGGGATGTTATAATGTGTGTGTGCAGAGATGCGCAATGTGTATCAAATCCCTTACTAGAAAAAATTGATATAGAGTAGGTACCAAGGAATATTAATTATTATGAGAAAGAGAGAAAGAATGAGATATTAGTTTCCTTTTTTGGCTAAATTTCTTCATCCCACCTAACCAATCTTCTAAATATAGATTCGTTTCCTTTTGTAGCTCTACTAAATTTAGTCCTCCCACTTAACCAATCTTTTCAAAAGAGATTAGTTTCATTTTCTGCAGATCTATTAACTTTAGTCCTCCCACCTAACCAATCTTATAGAATAAGGATTAGTTTCCTTTTCTGCAACTCTGCTAAACTTAGTCTTCCCACCTAACCAATCTTCTAAAGAGAGATAGATTTGTTTCCTCTTTTGCAACTCTGCCAAATTCCTGAACTTAATCCTCCCACCTAACCAATCTTTTAGAAAGAGAGAGAGGGATTAGTTTCCTTTTCTATAGCTCGGCTGAATTTAGCCCTTAAACTTAACCAATCTTTTGTTTTTTTTTTAAATAAAATTTCAAATATTATAAATTTTCAGCATGATTATATTCTCTCTTTTTGGATTCATAAGTCTTATTTTAATATCTTACTCCCTATGACAAGGGCCCACTTTTGGTAAGAGATGGTTCTTCTTAATGTCTACTTGATTCAATGTTAGTGACTCAAATACAACCCCCTTTATTCTTCATGGTATCTCAATAATTTTTTAGAAAAATATAAATGATTGATGATGGTAACATTTAGAAGGTTTGAATCCGTCAAAGATATCTTTGCTAAATAAAGGATGAGTTAAGAATTTAAGTGTCCATTGAATAAATGGCTCTCTTAGTTTGTTTGGGCATTTAGCAGTCTAGGTGAGAGCCCACTTTGTATTGAACCCTTCCCCAAGTAGCGCTAGCCATTAAAGTTTTGATTTTCTCAAAAATAAAAAATAAAACTCCTAAAAAGGGTATTTGTCTGAAGAAGAAGAAAAATCTCAAAAAGTAGAATATCTTTTTCCACATAACAAAAGGCTATTTGGTTAAAGTTGTCACATGAGAAGATGGTGATGTGGTGAACCCATGGAGCCCTTTTAAGCCACCACATATTTTATTATATGTAAGAGTCTTGAGTAATGATGTGGATCCCTTTGTTTCATGACTCATCTAGTTAATCTGAATAATGATGATACAACTCAATTCAACAGACTCTTATCCTAATTACATGGGACTCATTATGAAAATCTTGTTATGTTACACCTCTCTACCTAATAAGTGTGAAACAACGAATTTTTTGGATTCACGTGTAAATGGGTTTGGCCAAACATTTTATGTTGGCATGAACCAAAGATCACCTTCCTTTTCTTTGGCTTAGAACCGACAAAGTGAAGAACACCAATGAAGTTAACATTGATGATGTTATAACTCAATTCAACAAAACCTTATCCCACTGGTTAGTATCTACTACAAAGATTCCAATCTACATTAGTGTGAAACAATGAATGTCGATTCCCGTTTAAATGGTTTTGCCAAAAGGTTTATGCTGGCTCCAACTGGATATAATCCTCATTTATTTCATTTTTGAACCGACTCAAAAAAGAATGCTAGCAATATAAATGTTGATAATGATATAACTCAATTCAACAAGACCTTCATTACAAAAAATAATAATAATAAACAAAACCTTAACCCAATTCTTGAGGGTGCACTACACAAATCTTGTATTATAATTTCACTCAAATAGTGCATATCAGCATATTTTATGGATTTATGCTTGTGTTTGGCTAACAATTCTATGTTGGCTCCAACCTGGCACAACCCTCCTTTTATTTAATTTTATTTTGTTAGGGGGGATTAGAACCAGCAATAAAATGAACACCAAAAAATATTAATAATAGTGATGATGATGGTGCATCGCAATTCAACAAACCATATCCTAATTACATAAGTGTGAAACACCAAATTTCAAAGACTCGTGTTTAAATGAGTTTGGTATCCAAACAGTGAAAGGGGGTTCTTGTAAATAAGGAATCTAGCTAAGTTCTCCATAGTCACTAGAGTAACTTATCTTCCTATGAACTATGAGTGATTAACCTAAATCATTTTCATTGTAAACTAATTCACAAATTGTGGTAAATCAAATTAATTGAATCTTTAACCAAGTCATTATAATTAAAGACTAAGTATTTCTCTTTATCATGATAAGATTAATGAAATAAAAAAATTTAATTCACACGTTACACGGACAGAATGTCCTAAATTATGAACATGATTATTTTATATGATATAATAAGATATATATCGATTACATTGGGTTTGAACCAAGTCCACGTGCATCACAACCCAAACATCATGTCAATCAGACATTTGTGAGAAATGTTATTCCATCTTTAAGTTACACTGCACAAAACCTTCTAAATAACAAATTTTCCTTTTTCAACTCAATAGCAATCCTAATAATCTAAAAATTCTTTCTTAATAAACCAACAACTTAAGACAAGAAAACTTTCCTAATATAAAGAAACCATTTAAAATCCTATGTGTAGCTTCTTTTCTTTCTTAATTTTCTCTACATAAATATTCTCCAAGAAATCATTGGCTGCTACGTGTCACACTACATCAATTTCTCTTGTTACATAACTTAACCAACAAGAAATCTTCCCTATAAATCTTCTTCTCCCCTCATTGTGTATATGTTTGAGTTGTCTTTTTCTCAACGCTTCATAAGCTCCCAGTGGGTCTTCTCAGTCTCTTCTTCTTGTTTTGTTTCTATGTTTTCTTTATGGTTTTTATACAAATTGTGTGTAAGCCCGCTTAATATACTAAGAGAACAAGAGGACAATATACTTGATCTCTTGATCTTTATTTGGGTTTTTTGGTGGTTGGATTTGTTAATCTTTTTTTGTTTTTGAAGATTTTGAACTTTGTGAAGCTTTACCTTTCTAAATTTCTCAAGGTGGATTTTTTTTTGTTACCATTTTGTAATTTTTTTCTTTCAGTTTCTCGCCTTTTAAAGATAGATAAAATAAATTAACAAATGGAGCATATTGAATCAACTGATATCGACTATTTAGAATATGATTTTGAGTCCGATGCAAAGTCAGAGACTGTCCATGAAAAAGATATACCAGTTTTTACCTCTAAAGGTGGCATTTTATGCTATCACCCCTCTGAACTTGGGATTCTTTGGTGGAAATGGAATGATCAGGTTAGAAGGAGATAAAGAGCTTAACACTATCAAGAACAAATTCCTTTTGGGAATGGGACCTCTTGGAAGACATATTACAGTTGTGGGCATTCACAAAAACTATCATTGTAGCTTTTGGGCTCAAGCTTGATTGCATTCTTTTAAGATCCTTTTAGAGGCAACGATGAAAAAATGCAATGTCACTGCTAATGTTAGGCGTGCTTGGTATGGTACTTCTTGGAATGAGATTAATATGATCATTTCTTATGGTTTTGGTTAGTGCGGAAGACTGGAGAATAGTGGATGTATGGTTCCGGCCTATATCTTTCTCCAGAGAATTCTTTTATTGATAGGTACAAAAGAAATTATCATAGTTTCTAGCATTCTGCCTTTTTTTGCTTATTTAATGCAAACTCATGTGTCAGTTGTCATAGCTTCTATATATAGACTCCCTTCATTTTATTTTCCTTTAATGCAAATCTTTCTAATTCATTTATGAATTTTGAATATAGTGTGATATCTATTGTCCTTGATGAAGATGGTCTACGTCATGTGTTGCTTTGTAGTGTGATATTGGGAAATTTTGAGAAAGTTCGTCTTGGTTCTAAGTAGTTTCATCCAACTTCTGAGTATTTTGATTCTGAAATTGATTCTCTGTTAGCTCCTAGGCAATATATTATTTGGAGCACACACTTGAACACCCATATTTTGCTCAATTATGTTATAAGTTTCAGAGCTCCAACTTTTACTTGAAAGGTGTCTATATGAACTTCTTGTATAACTAACTTTGATTAGCAATGGAATTAAATATAATTTTTGGTTGTTGGATTAATTTAATTTTTGTTTTCCTAATTGTTTAGGGTTTCAAAGGACGTAAGATCCTATGCATTTAGATTTTGTGGAATTTCATATATTGCAGAAAAAGAAGATTGCAAGGTCACATCTAATACAACTAGTGAGACAAATAGCATGAGACAAGTTGCTTTTGTAATCATTAAATTATGGAAAAAGATCAACTCAAGAAAACTTTCCGCAAGCATGCATAAGCATCTTGCACGAGCTGTCACGTAGCAAAAAAAAGGAAGGCAAAGTCCTAAGCTATATCTTGGGTTTTCTTTCTTTCTTTCTTTCTTTTTTTATTCTATGTGGCAGCTCAAGCAAGATGCTTATGCATGCTTGCAGAAAGTTTGCTTGAGTTGATCCTCTGCCTTAAATTTTAAAGTGACAAGGTGAAACTTTCCCTCATGAAACATATGTTATCATTTTTTGTTGTTTGGTAATGATATATTCTGTTTGATTGATGTCAATCATGTTTTTGCATTGCTTACATTATGGGTTATCCAGTGATGAGAAATGGATAACGTGAATCCATCATTCGTGTTATTTATTTCTCATCCTTACCTTTTGGTTTCCTCCATACTTAAGACTAGAAAATTTAAATAGGTTTGATCTAATTCAATGTTTGGTGAATTCATCCATTTTGAAAATCATCGACTGCAACTATTAAAAAGATCACCGAGTGTTAATATTTATAATTTTACACGCTAGCGCTTTAACCCTTTTATTTAATGGTGGATCCAATTGCACCATAGAGGCCAACCAGAACATTGGTTTTCATTTAGTTGAACATCGTGATAGAGTTGTGTGGACTTTGGGCAGTGGTGGGTCTTGTCTTGAATAATACCACTTCTCCAGGTTCTTGATCTTGAGTTGGTTCTTAAACTTTAACCTACTTAACTAGCATGGTTTTGGTTTAGGTTCTAGCTAACCTGGCCTGCATTCAACCTAAATTGTCTTGGTTGTTGACTACAATTGAGACTATGAAGCACCAAACTTCCCCTATTAAGGTCCATCCAGCTATTCTGTATGGACGGTTTAGATTCAATTAGGGTGCCCTCATGGGATGTTATTTTTTATTCATGTTAAAAGATAATCCCATATGAATGAACCTAATCAAGTCCAAATCCAATGACAAAGAAGATGAAAGAGTTTATCAAGCCATCAAAAGTTATGGTTGGTAATGGATAAGGTTTGTCAAGTTTAATTCAGAGTGTTCTACTTCGCTTGTATTAGCTTTACCTACTAGCGGTCAATAGATACAATTTTGCAACCAAATAAGAAGGTTATTAACTGGTAATGGCCCAACACATAGCAATCAATGCTTCCCATTAAAGATATGTTAGTATGTGTAAGCATGTATGTATCTATAATGGAGTTAATGTGATGGCAAGTGATCCACCACCTCCAAATGGCTTAACCCAACGATCATGGAGAACATGGGCTGATCAAAGCTCAATCTGGACAGCTTCATGGATGGATATTGATTTGAAAATATACAATGAATTTATATTTTTATGTAGATTTAGAAATTTTTACAATGTTTTTTTGTGCTATGACCATCCAATTGGTGCATGATGAGTTGGAGCTACAAATAGTTGGGGGATTGGTTTATTTTATTTTGGTGTCTTAAATATAACTCGAAAGCAATCCAAAGTACAACCCGTTTGTGGTGCAAAGAGCATCCCGAATGACCTAAATAGGCAAATGGTGAGTAACATGAATTTTA
>JAOXJP010078521.1:0-15058 GCA_025762735.1 Platanus orientalis
TATATATATATTGGTAAACGTTTGTGGTTAATTTATTAGTAGGTGAAGATGGGTTTTGAACCTAGGTCTATGGTATGACACTAATAGACTTTACTAACTTAGCAAGTTGGCAACTAAAAAGCTGAAGACTACAATGGAGCTCTGAAATAAAATTCATTACCTGAAATAGTAAAGTTTACGAGAGATATAGTTCCAAGTTCTTTCGGTCAATGCATAGTTCCAAGTTCTTTCGGTCAATGCATAGTTCCATTATTCATAAATGAAATCAATATATAGTTCCAATGTGTTTGTGGTTTTGTGTTATAGGAAGAGTTGAAGAATAACACAATTACAATGGTGGAATAGAGTAAGGTTCTTAACACCCCTGGAGCTGAGAAACAGACCAAGAGGGAGCTATTTGATGCACTTCGACGAGAGCTTGAGTAAGTGGTGGTGTTGCTTGAGTGATTGTGTCTCCACATATTTACCAATATAGAAGTGATTCCTGATTGGTTCAGAATAATTGCAGATTGTATCACTTTTTTTATTATTTATTATTTAGATAAATGATGATGATTTTCTTAAAAAAGAATGAACTATTACAACAGAACTCAAAGACAACGCCTATAGACAACTAGCAAGAAGGACACTGTCAATGAACATGCAAGGTAACATGACCCCCTAATTGGCCAGCTTGTCAGACAGCTCATTTGACTCTCTATTAACATGAACAAGAAAAATGTTTAGCAAAGATTTTGGTTCCCAAATCTCATAGATAAAGTGAGCTAGATGCCAACAGCCGTCGCCCTTTCCCAAGCCCTAATCGATAGCCCTAGCAGAACCCCCTTCTACTATACAATCCCTACATGTTATTCGCAGAGGATCTGGACTTGAACCAATCTTCATCTTTGCCTTTAGTGTAGCATTCATGCAAGGGTGATCCAGATTATATGGATTCAAAAGAAATCCTTGCCTTGTGACATGCCTACAACATGGAGAGTTTGCTTTGACTGTTGCTGTAATTAATTTTTCATTTCCTTTCAACCAGTACATAGTGGAATCTCTTGCATAGATTTTTAAATGCTTTATGATATGGCGTAGTTGTAGACAATTTTTCAAAACCCTAACCAGTGGGGGCAGTTTAATTTTTACATCAGATGGGACATGATTGGTATGTAGTCAACGTAGGTGGAATATGGCCTAGCTATACTATGGGATTGACCTTCTTCCCTTTCCCTAGAATGTTGCATCATCCTTGCCACTAGGGCTTCAAGGGTGGCCATTGTTGGTTGGTCAACTCATAGAACAACCAAAGGTAGTTGAGCTTATACTAGAGGAGTGGATGAGGTAACCCATAATCATTTTGAGGCAGCACATATTGATAGGAATTCCATGTATAGCTTTCCCTTCTATATTGATATTATCCAGATGACATGGACCTTGATGGAGAAGAGGTAGTTGGAATGTCCCAAAATGAAGGAGTCTCCCCCGACATAGATTTTGACACATAATTTGGAAAGTATTTAGGCATTGCTCCTTAGAAGTGGAGGTCATTGTCCCTAGTCTTACCTCTTGTCTATATGGCCTCAAAGGGTTTGCTTCCTATTTGGATTATCTTCAGTGTTCTATCGCCTGTCCCAATGACATGTTGTGGTTGATCAAGAAACTCACTTTTTTGTCAAGGTTGGTAATCCGGGCTGTTTGTTCTACTATAAGGTGGTCTTGTTCGTTCAACCTTCAAATGGGCTCTTTCCAACTTAAATGTTCCTCCTCATGGTCATTGGAGTATTGATCCAATTCCTTTATAGTTGGCGAGGTTTTGTCCTATGACTCCTATAGTGGAAGGAGTGGGTATCTGGGTTACTGATCTTCTGGAAGTTCCTCAAGAGTTGGTGTTGCAGTTGCTGTAGTTGTTTCATTCACGGCAACAACTCCAATAGCTTTTAGGGCATTCTGAGGCAACATGGGAAATTTCTCCTCCCCAAAGAAAGGGTTGGGAGTAGCTCCCATGTGAAGCGGCCTTGACCTTGGTTGTACTAGCCCTCTAAAAATTGGTGATTCTCTTATAGATCGCCTTGGAAATGCCCTAGTACTTTTCTTAGCTTGGTTCCTTGTTCTCATCCTGGCTTCATTTATGACTAGAGGACAAGTGGATGGAGCAAAGGTATCTTTAGAAGGACCTCCCTTCTTGTCTCCAGGCTTGGCACCTATAGTCATCACTACAACAAGAACTAGTTGATGCGGCAAGAGGAGCATTCCTTTTCCCACGTAGGGTGTATAGCCTATCTATCTGGTTGTGTGAGAAGGAAGAGATAGGTCCCACCTTAGTGGGTGAACCCAAATAAGGAGATATTGGATTGCCTTGTTGAATTCCTATTTTGATAGAAAAATAGCCTGTCGAAGAGCCATTAACTAGAATGGAAAGTTTTGGAGTGGTGATTCACTCCATTATCCAAGTTATGGAAATAGCTGGAAATCCCACCTTGAATAAAATATCTTCAATAAAGCTCCATGATACCAAATCATATGCTTTCTTGAGATAAATCTTGAAGAAAGTTGCAGGCGTATGGCTCATTCTCTCAAACCCATACACCATCTCATGGCATATGAGAATATTATCATTGATTGTCCATCCTTTGATGAATGTTGATTGGTTGTGATTTACCAAATATCTTGTAACCTGTTGCAATTTGTTAGTAATAATTCTTGTAATAAATTTATAAAATAAGTTAGATAAGGAAATGGGTCTATAATCTGAGAAAGAATTGGCTACTAAGGTTTTGGGATAAGGCAAATGAATGTGGAATTGATTTCTTTTAGTAATCTCCTAGATTGAAAGAATTGTCGAATTGCTGCTATGATATCATCTTTAATTATAGACCATGAAGCTATAAAAAATGACATGGTGAATCCATCTGGACTTGGGGCCTTTCCTCCTTTGTAAAAGAAGATTTCTTGATGAATTTCATCCTCAGTAACCTCCCTAGAGGGCAGATTTTTTTGTTCCTCATTTAGTACTTTGGTGGCGGGTTGCCAATCAAGTAGTTCTTACTGAGTTTCTACCTTAGGAGCCAAGAGTCTTTTAAAGAATCTCTCCACTTATACCCTTATATCATTAATATTATGGAGAACCTCACATTGTTGATTGGTGAGTCTTAGGATCTGGTTCCTATTACTTTTTGCAAGGATTGCTTTATGAAAGAAAGAATTGCAGAGTCTCCCAAGTTTGACCATTGCACTCTAGATTTTTGTCTTAGCATACTTTCCTCTTGCTGAAGATGATATATGTAAGCTCTTGTTGCCTCCTTCTCCTTGAGACCAAGCTAGGTATTTAAGGGATCTTGTTTTGCTTCCATTTGTGCATTTAACATAATCGATCTCCTTTGCCCTTGCTAGTTGTGCTTCTATTCTACCCACTCTCTGTTTATTCTAGATTTGAGCTCCTTCTTTGTTGTTTGAGTTTTTAGACCACCTTAAATAAAGGGCTTTCATGAACTTCAATACTCCACGCATGTTGGACTATTTCTTGAAATCCCTCCATATTGATCCACATATCAAAATATCTGAAGGTGATAGGTCCACCTCTTTGCTGCTCAATAATTTAAGTAATGGATGGGCTATGATCCGAAGTGCCAACGGGTAAGAAAATAGTTTCCGAGCAATTGTACTGATTCATCCATTCCGTATTTACTAGAACCTTGTCTAGTATGCACTCCACTCAATGAATACCTTCTTGTCTGTTGCACCATGTGAAGAATTCTCCTTGTCATTTCAGGTCCTACAAATCAGCCTCCCCTATACAGGTATTAAGTTCTTCTAGTGCCTCATCATTTATTGAGTCCCTTCAACTTTTTTCCTGTTCAAGTCTAATGCAGTTGAAATCACCAATAGCAACCCATGGTAAGTTAATTTGGTTTTTGGTTTGCACCATATCCTCCCAAAATTGTTGTCTCTCTTCCCTGATATTAAGAGCATAAATGGCCAAGCATACAAAACGTTCATGTGATTGTATAAACTCAATGTGGCATGTCACCATTTGACTTATTGTGTACATCACATCAACTCTAACATTCTCAGGCTTATATAACATCAATATTCTTCCACTCTCATGATGAGAGTAGTTGTCGATGTAGTTCTAATTTGAAAATGACTTCCTTCTTATTGTTTCACTATTTTGCTCCTCGATTTGTCTCTACCAAAATACAAATCAAAGGGTCGTGGTCTTTCAACATGTTATTTATTTCCCTTTATTTTTCAAGAGCATTTAAGCCCCTCACATTCCAGGTGAATAACTTAATCATTGACCAAACTTGGGAAGGGAAGAATTCAAACCTTTCTTGGTAAATATATATGGTTGGATTCACACATCTTTGCTGTTGTTTGTCTGCTCTGATGGAGCTCTTTGTGTAGTGTATTTGCTCAGGACTGGCTGAGTTGTAGAGTTCAAAATTTTTTTATGTTCTTGGCTAGACTTAAGGGGCTCACGGCTGCTTTTTCTCCTTGTACCTCATGTAGTCCTATTGATGCTTCAAATTGTTCTTGAAAAGCTAGTTGATCAGCTGCTAGCTCTGTGTTCACCTCTACTTATCTCCTCTTTTTTAATGCCTTACTTTAGTTTGGTTATGTTTGTCATTGTTTTGGGCCTCCCTAATTTCCATTTTCTCTTCTTCTATTCGATCATGTCTTTCATCTAGATGGCCTTTAGCCTGCTCTGCAATATTTTCATCTTGTACACCCAGAGTAGCTTTAACAATCTCTTTTTCCATCAGTAGTTCATTGTGTGGGTGGTTGTCCTCCTCCTCTAAGATTAAAGGGATGAAATGATTATTCTTATGTGTAACTATGGAAGCTTCGAGGTACTTGCATCTTTCCTTGTGTCTTTGATCTCTTTCAAGACCTTATCAGCTTCATGGACACACTTTTTTCCTTCTTTTCCACCCACATTTTCTTTTTGGTTCCTTTAGTTGCACATTGCCCATCTGAGTGTCCAAAACATTTACAATTGTTACATTGAGGAGGATTCCAATCAAATTTAACTTGTTGCTGTGTTTTTGTACCATCCTCTATCTTAATAATGATATGCTCTCTAAGGGGTTGTCCAACATTAATTTTAACCCAAACTTGTGTGTAAACTAGTCATTCTTTCGACTTCAGAAACTTATCTGTGTATAGCGGCTTACCCAGAATACTACAAATAATGCTTAAGGCGTTTGGAGACTAAAATTGAAATGGGAGATTTGGAAGAGATACCCATACTGAAAATTCCGACAAATTTATCTTCTTCAGTTCCATTGAAGGGTTCCATTGCTTCAAAATCATTGGCTTCAGGGCAAAGAGCCATGTTCCTCCTTCTAGAACCCTCAATCTATCCTCAGTAGTTCCAAATTGGAAAACGAAGAAACCATTTTCCAAAAGATTTTTGTCCAAGCTCCCTATTGGCTTCCATATTCTCATTACAGTTGTTTGAACATAGGTAAATGATGGACGTCTACCCATAAATTAGCCCACCAATGCATTTGCCTAGTTCTCAATTTCTTTGTCTAAAATACTTTGAGGACAACATGCAACATAATCTCCTTCTTTCATGTCTGGTTCAACATACTCAAGCTTCAGTCCTTCATTATTAAATTTGTGATTAACAAACAATTCCTTCCATCTCTTGGGTTCTATTGAGGGATTATCTCAGTTGCCAGCTGCATGTTCATGCAAGCGAGCACTGGACTCCACATCATCATTGTTATATCGCTAAAACAAAATAGAAAACCTGAATGAACTGAAACACAAAAGGTGCTCTCAACTGTGGGACTTCATAAATTTATAGTCTTTTGAATACAATCATACACCTCACCTCATCTCTTTCTTCGCTCCTCCATTACACCATTACATAATTCTAACAACTTCTTAACACCCTAACTAACTTACTAACTTGTGCCTGCCTTCTTATCTAGTACTATAACTACTTCCTTAACATCCCCCCTCAAATTTAGAAGCGGTAAAACTCTGAATTTGAATCTGAATTGATTAAATTTTATAGAAGACAAAGGCTTTGTTAGAATGTCCGCATGTTGAAAATCAGTAGGTATATAGCAGAGCTACAACTATTTCTCAAGTACTTTCTCCCTGGTAAAATGAAAATCCAATTCTATATGCTTCGTTCTTCAATGAAAAATTGGATTTGATGATAATGATATTGCGGATTGATTATCACACCAAACAACCGGAATTCGTTGCACAGGAATCTTGAGTTCATTTAAGAGCATAGTAATCCAACAAATTTCTGTTAATGTGGATGCTAAGGCCCTATATTTAGCCTCTATGGAGGAACGAGATACCGTTGCTTACTTCTTAGTAGACCACGTCACTAGAATATTGCCAAAGCAAACCGTATAACCAGTAGTGGTTCGTCTGTCTATATGATCACCTGCCCAATCAACGTCAGAGTATGCATGAAGACTTAATGGGCCTGGAATATAGTATAGACCAAACTGAAGTGTCCCCTGAATATACTGAAGAATATGCTTAACAATCTAAAAATGTAGTGACTGTCGAGGCTTGTGCATATGCTGACACACAAAAATACACTGCAAAACTTATATATAGCCTTGTAATTGTCAGATATTTCAAGGCTCATACTACACTTCTATAAAACTTAGGATCATTATACAACCGATCACTTGATTATGGAAGTAATTTCTTTGAATCTATTGGAGTGGGACTTGGTTTACAATCTTCCATACCCACTTTGTGAAGCAACTTTCTGGCATATTGTACTTGATAAAGAATAATTCATGAGTTACGCTAAATAAAATTGATATCCAAAAATTGTTTCAATTGTCCTAAATGTCACATATCGAAGGAGTTATGTAGCTCACAAATCAGTTTAAGAATGAACATACTATCACTGCCTGTAATATGTATGTTATCCACATACACAAGTAAAATTGTGATAGTGGATTTGTGATGACACACAAACAAGGAGTGGTTTATTCTACACATTGTAAATCCATGAGTGACAAGAAAATTGGAGAATCTGGCGAACCAGGTGTGAGGAGCTTGCAGTAGAATGTAAATCGCCTTCTCTTAATCAAATTTTGAGAAACCCATTTCTACCCTCTTGAAGCTTTCATTCATTTTGAATCTTTAAATGACATTATCTTTTGTCCTCGTTGCCATCTGGCTATGGTTTGGCCTTTATTTATTCATATTTTTTTTTATATATATTCAAGTGGCACATGGATCGGATTTAGAGTATATGGTTCATTGGAAAGGAAGTCAATTCATGCATGCTTGGCTTTAACACTCCATGCGAACACAATGAGTTGGGCCTTAGCCAAAGAGTTGGAGTGGGTTATGCATTATGAAGATATTGGGTTGGGACTAGTCCAAGACTTGTGAAATTTTAGTACACGTAAGGATCATGTGATCTTGGAACTATCCTATCATCAACTATCGTATGGATTAAGGTATCACCAATCTCAAGCCCAGTAGGAAAGAGTAGTTGGGCCTAACTCTAATATTTAAAAGATGACAATACATCAAAAGATCACTGTAATTTAATCATACACAAGTATATATTTCATTTTGACCCAGGCCCACATTCTGGCCCAAATGAATAATAAGAACCCAATTTAAGCCAAATAGTTTGTAGATTTTATTAAAATTTATACTGGATTCAATTTTGATTATTTGATGATATTTCAATGTCATTTTTTTCTCATCTTGTTTATTTATTGAAAATAGTTTCTTTCATTTCATATCTTGATTATCATGTAGCCATAGTTGCATATATTTATTTAGCTTATCTTGTGTATTTCATTGTCTTACGATAATCTCATATTAAATTAGACTCATTTAAATGAATTACTTGTTATATATGTTTTAATTAGTTGTGTCACTGTTGTGACCTTGGATCATGTAACATGTATTTGGTTGTTGGATTGACATAGTCCAAGGCATGATAAGACATTTCTTTAGAAATCCGGCTACTTGTCGGTGTTGGATTTTTATTGGTTAATTTAACTGTTAAAGACTTAACATGTTACGATTTTGTCCCATAAAAAAAAAATTGTTATGAATGCAGTAAGTTTTTATTTGAATTAGTGTTTTAATGCATTTTTCACCACTCATAAATATTGAATTTCAGATATATCTTAACTATATATTATGCATAAGTAATCTTAAATAGTTGCATAAGATATGAGATTTCTATATTGTATGTGAGCATGATTTAGGATGATATTGAAGACGTCTTTAGTTGCATGGTATCAAACATGAGATTGGAGGAGGTTGAACCTCCCAAACCTAATAAAATTTTCAAGTAAGGAAATGACCCATTTTTCTGATGAACCATGATAAGTAGGAATAATCTAATAAGATGAATATTAGAATTATGAAGCATTCAATTTTAGAAAATATTAGGGTTATTATTTTCGATGAAAAATTTTCAAGGCATTTATGAAATCCATTAATAAGAATTGTCTTTAGTTGAATAAGATAAAACTTTTTTCTTTTATGAATGAGTTCACAAATATTAGATACAATAGTTAGGGAATCTTGTGTGAGCACATGGCTATATCTAACTTTATTTCCAAAATTAAAGTATATTGAATGAATCTTATTGATGATTATTTGATTCATTGTGTGCTCAATTTTCTTTTTGTGGAATTTATCCTACTCAAAATGTTATACAACACATAGAACAAGAAGTGGATCCTAAATAAATAAAGTTAATGTGCTCTAATGAAGAAAAAATGACAAATGACTTCAAATTTAAGAGGAAGATTGTGATAATTTTTAAGAAAAGAAGAATGACTAGAAAATTTTGTTGAAATACTTTTATTGCAGGAAGAAAGGTCATTTTAAGAAAGGGATGCAAAAGTTTTTGAATTTGTAGTAGAAATTGATTTATAACCAAAAGGAAACTAAGCAAAGGAGAAAAAGAATGTGATAGGAAATACAGTTGAGCCTAAAGTCATCCTAAGATTTGCATTATTAAACTTAGGTAAGTGTAAGGAGAAACTTTTTCTTTTGTCTCTAGACTTGATCAATGTAGCAATACTTTGATTTTAGATAATGAATGTTTACTTTATATCATGATTTTATTACTTTTGGCATGGGTTCTCTTGTCGATGGTCTTTAAATTTAGATCTGTTTCATATCCTACATATGAGTGGCTATGTGTAATACATTCAATGATTAGTAAGAATTCGGGGATATTTTAAAAGAAAAGATTTGAGCTTCCATTAGAAATGAAATTCACAAATCATTAGGGTTTTTCAAACCTTAGGGTGTGTACAGATTGCATTAAGGAAAGCTCACAAAGAGTAAAATGCAGGGCTTTACTTTTGAATTATGGACTGGTAGAAAACCATATCAGGGATATATGTGTGTTTAAGGTTGTGTAATGGAGGCAAGGATATATAAGCCACATGAAAAGAAACTAGATCCAAAAATCATTAGTTGTTATTTTATTAGCTATCTAAAATAGTTAAAGGTTTATAGTCTTTATTGCCCTATCCACACCACCAGGATCATTGAAATTGATAAAGCCAAATTCCTTGGAAACAGAAAAGTCAGTAGGAGCTCAAAGTTCCGAATGTCTCTTTTAAGAAAATTCGTGTGGTCATTGTTATTCTCATAACTCAAGACAACATTTTTTGAGTCACCCATTTTAATTAAGGGCGATGGTGGTCAAAATATTGTAGATATGATACTACACCCCATCATGTCCTTGAGAAAATCACAAAGGGAAATGGGTTCGATAATTTCTAATGATTTCTACGTGCATTTGCAAGAATATGGGTTTGACATTGGCATAGATAACAATCTAATAACTTTGAGAGAATAAAATAGTGAGTTGTAAATCGATTTCCGAGACCAAAGAAGATTTGTTGGGTAACATTGAAAAATACTTACCTAGAATAGTTGTAGAATCATAAACATGCATTTTGGTAGTGTTACCTTAAATTTCATGAGGTTATTTTTAATTTGGTAGTGTTACCTTAAATCTCAAGATTAGTGGGAGTAGATTATTTTACTTAGATAGATGACATATTGCTTGCAAGTAGTGATATGAGTATTTTAAATGAGACAAAGAGATTGTTGTCAAAGAATTTTGAGATGAAATATTTTGTTGAAATTTGTTTTATAATGGTTATAGAAATCAAACGAAATAGAACTTAGGGTTTTCTTAGAATGTCTTAGAAAGCCTATATTAAAAAGATTTTTGAGAGTTTTGATATGCAAAATTATACTCCTAGAGAAGTGGCAATTGTTAAAGTTTAGTGGTCACAAAATGATCCTCAACACAAAGAAATATATCCCTTATGCTCCAATTAGCTACTTGGTAGATATCAACGTGATCCAAGAAATGGATCAGTAAAAAGTAACAAAGGTGATGCATTTCTTGTAAAGGACTAAGGATCACATGCTCACATAGAAAAGTTTTGATCAATTCAAAGTGGTTGGATATTGTTCTTTTTCCTTTTTTTTTTGTGGGAGTATTTTGATAGTAGAAAATCCACTTCAAGGTGTGCTTTCATGGTTGTTGGAGGCATTGTGTAATACCTTATGTTACACTTAAAGGGAAAAACTATAATTTTACCCTTAGAGGATAAAAGTGTCACTTTCCATGTTTTAGATAGACCTTAGAGTGGTTTAGGAACTATTTGGACAAATTTAGGAGTGTATAACCTAAGTTAGACCATGAATTGATCCAAGTTTGAAAACTGCCCTAAGTGCATTTTGGGGTAGCTTCATTGGTAAACCTGTACGAATCTCGAGACAATTTGAATTCATGGCATACGTCATTGGAAATTCTTTGATTTACTTTCTAACACTACAAACAATACGTAATTCAGAGTTTTCTAGAAAAAGCTTGGCCATTTTCCCGTGAGGTGTTTGTGTAGAAAATTCAGAACAAACTAGGTGGATGGGTCACCAATCTCTTGATGGGTCACGACATGACTGGTCACCAATCTCCTGATGAGTCACGATGTGACTGGTCACCAATCTCTTGATGGGTCACGGCATGACCAATCACACATGGGTCATGACATGACGGGTCACCAATTTCCTGATGGGTTATAGTGTGATCGGTCACACTCATGGGTCATAGTCCCTAGCACTTTTTCGAAGAGCTCGTGACCGATCACAAATCTCATGATTGGTCATTGTGTGATGGGTCACACATGGGTCATGACTTGATTGAACACACATGGGTCACGACCCGAAAATCTATAAATTTTTCTAAATGCGAGGAAATGATGTGGTTTTCACCCATTTGACCCCCACACATGTGGGATCTTATATTGGATAAGTTAAAACCCCTTTAATATTTTATTTAGGTCATTTTGAATCATTAGAACAAAGAGAGAAAGATTTAGAGAGATTAGAGAGCTTTGTGAGAGAAAGGTGGGAGTTTTTCCCTAATTGAATAAGTTTAACTCCCAACCATGGAAAACTTGATGGAATAGCTCATTTTCTTCCTTGATCTTCTAGTTTTTCCTAATTAATATTATATTTACATCATTTTACAGAGAATAGAGAAAACGGGAAAGAGGTGGTTGAAGGTCTTAAAGTTTGAATAAGAAGACCAAGATTTGTGAGTTTTCATACATGATGTGCTACTCCTTTGATTTCTTATTCTTCTATTTATTTGAAATCTTTAGTTTGGATGAGATCAATTTTCTCTTCATTTTGTTTGCCTTGTTCTTAAAGTTGGTAAGTTTTCTTCATCCAAACACTAGATCCATGAAGTATTAGTGAGTTTTTATGTTGATTGTTCTACTCCTTTGATTTTATGCACTTTCCTCTATTTTTGGTTGCCATTTTGGGTGAAACTACTGTTTTTCATCACTTCTTGCTAGAGTTATGTGAGTTTGATGATTCCACATACTCCATAGAATGATTCCTTCCGTTATGCCTTGGAAGGAACTTTGGTTTACATGAAATTCTGGACTCGATATGTGTATTACTAGGTCTTCTCCAATTTGAGCATGTTTTATCTAGGATTTACTCATTCTCTTGTGCTACCATCATAAATTCATTGGAATCCTAAGTTTCTCTATATGTTTGAATGTAAGAAGGTTGGATCCTTGCAAATTCAAAGGAAAAATTGATTTCTACTTCATATACTTGATGTTTACCTTAATTACCTCATACTTAAGATTTCTACTCAAATCATTATTGCTAGTTGGTAGTCTTTTCTTGATTTGATTTGCTCTAAGTTTTGTTTCTTGTTCTATTTCATATGTTGGTTGGTCATTAAAGATATTATTGTGCTTTTCACATAATTACATCCATTTACACTTGATCCGATGAGCTCTATATTAGTGTTATTGCATACACATGCCTTCCTTGGGACTTTTTTTACTATTGTTGGTTTTAGAAAGTTAGAAGAGGAATTTCAAGTACTTGGTTTTGGTGTGAGTATGAGCTATTACTTTCTGTTTGGTTTTAAGCACGGGTTTTATATGGTCTCACATATAAGTTTTTACTACATGAACATCTTTTGCTTTGTATCCTTATGTAATAATGTATCACCCTACTTATGCATGAATTTAAAGTATTGATTGTATTCAAGGATTTGGTTTTTATCCAATCATTGGGATTCATTAATAAGTGAAAATGGTTTTACAACCCATTTCAGGTACCCAATCACCAGGTCACATCAATAGGTGAGGACGGTCTTATAACTCATTTCAAGTACCCAATCACCAGGTCATCAGTAGGTGAGGATGGTCTTATGACCCATTTTAGGTACTCAATCACCGGGTCACATCAATAGGTGAGGACGGTCTTACAACCCATTTAAAGTACCCAACCACCAAATCACATTAATAGTTGAGGACGATCTTACAACCCATTTTAGGTACCCAATCACCAGGTCACATCAATAGGTGAAAACAACACTAGATGCCCACCAGTTTCATATGAGATTTTAGTTTTGTCATGAGACACTACATGGGTTACAAGATTCGGTTTTGTTAGAGTCCTTATGTGGGCTAACCCGTTGGATTTGATATAAGGTGTTTTGATGAGGTTTAGTTCAGAGACCCCACATGGGTCGAGTTGGTTTGATTTGAGGTGTGTTTTGTTAGAAAACCTTCATGGTTTATGTGAGTTTGAGAGTTGTATTTTTCACTTCCATGAGCATGCATCTGTTTTGATATCTATTAGCTAAGATAACTTACTTAAAAGGTGCTATGGCCTATTTATGTATGAATATTTTGTAGAAAGCATTTGCATTGCATGCTACACTCTCTTTATGCCATTTACTTATTTTAGTTATGAACTTATGTTGATTTGGCTTTAATTCTTTTAGCAACTTTGTTAGAATCTGATTATTGTATAGCTAGTTCGATTCATTTATGTTATACATATTCCAATTTGGTATTAAGTCTTATTTGTGCTTATTCGATTTACTCTGTGGGACATTATGTATGTTCTCTCATGGGCTTTATAGCTTACCCATATTTTTAACACCATTTTAGATGGCGTCTCCTACTATGTAATTACTTGTAGGTCCAGTCTCAAAGTTGGCTCGTGGGGACTGTTTATGATATTTCTTTTCTATTAATTTTATTTTCAACACTCACGTATGAGACCTTGATGTATTGAGATAGGATTCATTTAGAGGTTTAGTTCTTTTTAGTTGGTTGGATGAGATTATGATGACCATTTGGATGGCCTTTTATTATTACCGTTAAACTGGAGATTTGTAGTTTGGTTGATATAGATGTAGAGATTCTTAGTTACTTTTTGCTGCATAGTTTAGAATGTGTATGTTTATATTTCAATTATACTTTATGGATGGATGTTATTATCATATGGTTATGTTTTCACTGAGATGCCATGGTAATTAAAGAATTTTAAATTGGATCAAAGAATGAAAATTTTATGTATATACTGTAATTTAGGTAAGTTATGTAAGGACTCCTTTCACGAGGGAATGGTCAAAATGTGTCATACTCTGAGATCTGTGACATTGCGCATGTGTTCTTTCTATATTTACGCTTTGATTTTCGCATGCAGGTTTTGGGGCATGACACACTATATCGTGGAAAAGCATAATAAAATGGTCCTTGATAGCAACATTAATCATGCATATAGAATTTGTGATTTGCTACAAGGCTACATATGAGTCACTATGGATGAGGAATTTTGTGTTAAGACTTTGAATTGTGAGCTCCATTTTAAAGCTATTAAGAATCCTCTATGATAGTTCTTCCATATTTTTCTTCTAAAAAACAAGACTTTAAGAAAAACTTAAGCATATAGACATTAAGTATCTTGTTATTTAAATGAAAATTTAAAGGAAGTATTTGTTAAAAATATTAGTACATATGTGATGGTTGCTGATCCCTTGACCAAGGATTTATCTCCTAAGTTGTTTAAAGAATATGTTTCTTTAATAGAGATAATGAAATTTTTTATGCTCATGGTTAGTAAAAAATGCATGCATTTATGACACTTGATTTATTCATTTGACATCGATTAATGGATGATTTTGCTTTTTATTTGTGCACAAAATTTGAAATTGCAATTCCATGATCTTAGTTCTTTTGTCTGGTTTAAGATAATTAAAGATGACCATTTGAAAATAGACATGAATGATTACAATATACATGTCATTTTCATATTACACAAACTACATATGAAGATCTATGTTATTGGAGATATTGGTATCCGTGATCATGGATTCCTATATTTGCTAAATTATGTATCAATTGACATGGTTATATATCAATGTCTTTTAGAGACCAGATCTTGTTAAGGTGTGCTCAAAATCTAATGGTTGATTTATCTGTATTTATTTATTTATATTTAAAAAATATTGAGTTGGCCACTCACTAAATGTTTTATTGTTTTAATATAAAAAATGTAATCTATGTGATCTAAGTGGGAGAATGTAAGGTTTTCAATCACATAAGGTGGGCTTAAATGGATTGGACATTAGTTTTCCAATGAGCGGATTGGATTGGCCCATCAATATAGGGCTATGGTATACCTTATAACATCATATCAATTTTGTGTATTTTAAGATGTGTAGGAGACCTAGGAGTTGTTGTGAGAACTG
>JAOXJP010078542.1:0-15056 GCA_025762735.1 Platanus orientalis
AAACATGTATGAATGAGAGAAGCCGCCCTAAAAAGGCGGGTATTTGGGGTGCCTAACACCTTCCCCAAATGCAACTAGACAACTTACCCTAAATCTCAGGAACTCAGACCAGTACAAAGAGTTAAACTCCTAGACCCCTGGGTCTAGACTTCTCCCCTTCACCCGAAGAGGAGAACCGATGTCCAACTCCATCGGTTAATCCCGAGTTGGTGGCGACTCCAAGAAAAGACTAACCTTTCTAAAAGGGTTAGCAACTTCTCACACACCAGCCTCCGGCGTCGAAGAGTGGATCCAGAAACCATGGGCGGGTGGGGGCATCCGAACCCCTCCCGAAGGCCGATGTCCACATGTACAAAACTTATGTGACATATGTTAGCATTCTAAGTATGACACGTGTACAGTAATATGTGCATCCTTGGGGTGGAGTGTGACATTCTCCCCCCCTTATAAGAGAATTCGTCCTCGAATTCGGTGTATCTTATTTCTTTTTTTTTTGTGGAAAATGTGTGAATACTTCATTTTTCACTGTTGCTAATTCACTAAATCTAATGTACTTTAAGTTCCCTTATGTCTCTTACTTTTGGTTACATAATATGAAAGATAGATAACTCATCAATTCATTTTTTTTATTATCACTTCTCATAATTTATGCAATGTCTTTCCTTTCATGGTTTATGGTCTTTCGTTCTCTTTCTCAAAACTTTAATACTTCCATATTATTTCTTATGACTTTTACACTCTTGTTGTCTTATTGTTTATGTATCATTTGTCTCTTTTTTTTTTCACCTATCAATTATTCACTTGACATAATTCATATATCATATATCACCTACCATACGTTACATATATAAGTGAGATACCTCCTTAATTATATACGGATAGTAACCCATAGGGGATCTTTTTAACATATAGGATATATACAAACTAGTAACCTATAAGGGCCTCTGACTTCCCTATAAGTGGGGCATCACCAGTGCTCGTATACCGCCCTACGAGTGGGGCTCAAAAGTACTCACATATCGCCCTGCGAGTGGGGCTCACAAATGCTTGCATAGCGCCCTACGAGTGGGGCATCACAAGTGCTCATATACCACCCTACGAGTGGGGCTCAGAAGTGCTCGCATATCGCCCTACAAGTGGGGCTTAAAGTGCTCGCATATCGCCTTACGAGTAGTGCTCACAAGTGCTCACATACTGTCCTATGAGTGGGGCATACATATCTCTAAATGCTCGCATACCACCCTATGAGTGGGGCTCAAAAGTGCTCGCATATCGCCTTATGAGTGGGGCTCAGAAGTACTCGCATATCGCCCTACGAGTGGGGCTCACAAGTGCTCACATACCGCCTTACGAATGGGGCTCACAAGTGCTCACATATCGCCTTACTAGTGGGGCTCACAAGTGCTGGCATACCACCTTACGAGTGGGGCATCACATAAACTTATCCCTCAAATCTAGTCATCCTTATGCCATAAGATCTAATCTGAATAGGGTCTCATCATAAAACACATAACTATGGGTGGAAATATAACATATTTCCTCTTGACCTTAATTCTATCATCACAATTTATAATGCTAATTCTGATCGAAACTTCTGAACACAAGCTAATTTCTTTACTAATATAAGACCTATATTAATTATATTCATACGTTTGAGTTCATTAATGAAACTAAAATTTGAGATACAATACAAGCTACATGTTTTTAGGTATGAAAATAGTATGTATTAACTAGTATAAGATGCAAGAAGTGAATAGCCCTAAGATTAATGGAAATTCATACAATTTAAAAAGATGGTAGAAAGGTACCTGCATCCACAGACTTAGAGGTCTTAACTTTTTATTCTGTGATGGCGTACATGCTTCCCTAAATTTTTGGTCTCTGTTCTCCACTTATGGGTTTTATGCTTGAGTCACCTTTCCATTCGAGGCAGTCTTTAATCCGATGGCCCACCTCTCCGCATTTAAAGCATGCGTCAGTGTCATGATAACAAACACCCCAATATCTTCCCCCACACTTCAAACATGTCTCCTTTTCCTCCAAAGTCTTCTTATTAAATACCTTAGCCATGTCTCCTTTATCACGAGGTCCCTTAAAACTAATTCTTTTCTCATTCTTTTCCTTATCCCTCTTAAATCCATCTTGATTTGGACGCTTTTACTTTGGTTCTTAATTTGTTGAACCTCATCACACTCTTGCTCTATCATCATGGCAGTGTCCACGACGTCAGCAAAAGTCCTCAGTCTCATTGCTGCCATCTTTGTCCTAATACCAGGATGTAGCCCTTTCTGAAATTTCCTAGCCTTTCTTTCCTCATTCTCTGAAATATGGGGAGCAAACCTCATCAATTCCATATACTTGGCCTTGTATTACAAGACCGTTTGATTCCCTTGGATCAAGCTCATAAATTTAGATTCCTTAGCCTCCTTGATACTTTGTGAAAAGTAATTGTCCTTGAATACTTGCTTAAACACATCCCAAGTAAGTGGCTCTCCAACAATAGTAGGTAAGATGCCTCAGGTGGCCCTCCACTAATGTTCAACTTCCCCATTTAGCATAAAGATTGCAAAGCATGCCTTCTAGACTTCAGTGCAATCCACTACATCAAATATCTTCTCAAGTTATATAAGTCAAGCTTCTGCAACCATTGGATCTAGTGTCTCCTAGACTTCGGATGGCCCCATCCTACGGAACTGGTCTAACGTGCCATTCCCATGTTCCCAATGCCTGTCTTGTGCAGCCAGGTGTCTCTCCATAACCTCAGCTAAGTTCCTGACAGCCCTAAGTGCCCCAGTAGGGTCCTCATCAACCTGAGCATCCGAAGAGGTCGATCTATGAGGCGGCATATTTTTCCTAAAATAATCAAATAAACTTAATGTTAAGACTTCTAAAATAATCAGATCATCCTCAAATATGCCAGACTTATCAAGATTTAATAATAATTCTCAAACTCTAATATTCTTAAATCAGATTCTAATGTTTGCATCTATGTTTTCTATTCTAACTGTTTCTAGACTTCTTCCTAATGTTTAGCCTATGACTTTCTAATTTTCCCTCTAATCCTAAACTTCGAGCTCCATCATATAAGTCTACAGAACCTCAAACCTTAGAGCTCTAATACCATCTTTATCGCACCCCAAAACCCATACCAGTAGGGCCATTAATTTCAGCACGTGACATTAACACTTTCCATTTCACTTTACATTCAGTCATTCTTTGCTTGTACATATGTTTTTCTTCCTTTTCATTCATACGCAGCAGAATAATTCATCAATCACTTTCCAATGGATACATATTAATCACATTCCCATTCAATTAAGTAAATAGTCTGACACATATAAATCCATCAAACGAACTCAAATAATAAACTCCCTAACTTATTACATCATTTAAAATTTAAATTGAAATAATTGAACAAAAATAAATAGTCTCTAATCTAGATAATTGAAAATAACAAATTGAAAATAACAAGTGTCCAATCACTAGCTCATTCTATCTAGAACTACTACTCCCCAATCTCTTCATCATCTATGGTGTCAGATTGGGATAAGTTTGACAAACTTAGCTAGAAAACAATAAACTATGAAAATAGTGGATTAAGTCTTAGCATGATTTTAGAAACTAAACAGATATTTTTCTATTTACAATTCAATACGTATGATAGTTCATAAATCAATCTCATACATTGTTAAACATTTAATAAAATTACAGTTTCATGTACAGAACAAAAATCAGTTATAAATATATACTTTTACATTAACAGAATGGAACGGATCAAATCATATTTCATTTTATAGACAATACAATATAGAACAGAACATATATTTGCTATCAAACCAGAACATATAACAGTTTGTAGCATTTAAACCCAGTTGAGAAGGGTCCAGTTCGCAACATTTATACCCGCTGAGAAGGGTTATTACTACCTCCTATGTGGCAAGCAGTAAGGATCCATAATAGTTCACATAGATTATACCTAGGTAAAAAGGGTTCCATCAATAATTCCCCTTGATAGGCAAGGTGGCTTTCTAACAGTACATATCATTTTCTTGCAATTTCAATCAATTTATATAGTTCATAGAACCAACATATAACAATTCTTTACATTGACCAATTCAAAATAACATATATAAGAGTATGCTTAATCCAAATAGACACAATCTATATAACATATTTTCAAAGCAGATCAAATCTATCTAGAACAATACTTTTGAGAATCACTAATGGTTAGGTGTAAAAGTCACCATCTTTCTTTATAAAATAACATTTAAGGTCACTAAGAATAAATCATAGATTAGACATACAGTTTCTTATAAATAGGTAGATCATTACTTGTAGGAATTATTTAGAAGATCAACATTCTTATAATAGCTTTTACAATCTCCAAAAACAAACCCTATTTTAAAACTCTTGGTTTTTCATTTAAGAACATAGTTCTACATGTATTAACAATACAAAATGGATTCAAAACGGGTGATAAACTCTTTAAAATTATATAAACTTGAAGACCATTTACTTTTATATCATGTTCTTGTAAAATTATTTTACTTCTTTCAAAGCCTTGTTTTAACCACTAGAGTGGAAAGATAAAAAAATTCTTAGAATAGAAAACACTAGATGATCAACTTAGAAGAAGCTTACTCAACCTTAAAACCCCCATTATTCAATGAGAGTAATTATCCCTATTGGAAAATAAAGATGAGTATATATCTCCAAGCCATGGACTTATCTGTATGGAAGATGTAACACCCCACCCAAGGATGCATATATTACTGTACATGTGTCATACTTAGAATGCTAACACATGTCACATAAGTTCGGAACATACTTAGAACCATTTAAATGCACATATGTTGATCGGATCATCAACACAAATTTAGAAAGGCACCAACACAAATATAGAAATAATTTATGATTGAAACATATACTTTTGGATAAGTATGGAAGTCTAGAGTTTTACGCAATAAACAGTAAGTGAATACGAGTTTTCTAGAAGAAGTTATGATAATTTTCCCAAAATGTGTTAGTGTGAACAGGCCTATAGATTTAGGATAACTTCCTAGGACCATTGACACGAATCCCAAGTGACTTAGAAGATGAAATATATCTTGTTGGAAAGGTCTTGAAGTCTAGTTTCCAACACAATAAAGGGTAATTGATTCTGAGTTTTCTAGAGGGAGTTATGGGCATTTTAGTGCGAAGGGGTCGAATCTAAAAAAACTATTCAGATCAATCCAGATCGATCCGGATTGATCTAATTTTGTTAGATTGATCTAAACTTAATGGATCGATCCGGCATCTTAGAGTTTACAAGAAAAGTGGTCCTAAACATGCCAGATTGATTTAATTTCACGAAAATTGAATTTTTGAGTTTAGAAACTTTCCATTTTGACCCAAATTAGGGTTTTACTTCACCTAGGACTTTTGAGAGATCTATATAATGGATAAAAATTGACCTAATTCGACCTACAAACTTTACGAACAAAGAAAAGAAAAAGAACAAGGGGAAAAACTAGGTTTTAAAGGATTTTTGAAGATTTTTGAAGAACTTAAAGCTTAGGAATGTTTTTACACACAAAGAGGTAAGAGAACATTAAACTATTGTTTTGTTTTGAATTCCTAGGTTCTTAGATCTCTACTACTCTATTTTGAAGAGCTTAAACAGAGTTTTTGAACCAAATTTGAATCATTTTCATTGATTTTGATTTTGCCTAACGTTCGTGAGCAGCCTTGCTCTGATACCAATTGAAAGTCTAATATTATTCCTAGAGGGGGGTGAATAGGATAATTCAATTTCTTAATCTCCTCTTTTTGATAATTTTCTTAATCTTGATTAATTTCAGTGTAAGGCTTTTGATTAAAAGAAGTTGCTTTTCTATGAACCAATCATAGACCACAAGGTTCCGTCATGCACTATAGTGTTACCTATAGAAAAGCGGGAACATGGTTGATAGATTACCTACATTCAATTTATTTATTTCTTATTGTTTTAACTATTGCATGTAGAATTGCAATAAATAAGTGAATGAAAAATTCAATGAATTAAATGCCACTATAAGAGACAATCACCAAGCACACACAACATAATAATTTTATAGTGGTTCGACATAAGGCCTATCTCCACTTTCAAAAGCTCACAACCGAGCTATATAATTTTATTAAGATTAAACAATTACAATTAAGGCTAACATTAAATAAAGCTTATCTACTACTCTCGGTGTCTCCGGCGAGTGTGGTCTACACTTTAAGTGTCTCTAACGGATACGCCAAATCTACACTATCGGTGTCTCTGGCAATAATGTTGGTCTATTCCTAGTGTCTCGGATGGGAAAGGTCTACACCTTCGATAAGGTGCCTAGGTCTACACTACCAGTGTTTCCAGCAGTAGTGCCAAACTCTCGGTGTCTCCGGTGGTAGTGCCAAACTCTTGGTGTCTCCGGTGAGAGTTGTCACAATTTTATATGAATTTAAATAGTTTTACTTACCTCTTTGAAGGTTGATGTAGCTATTAGCATAGTGTGGGATTGCTCATTTTGAGCAAGTTGTGACTTTTTGAATACTGATTGAGTTTCCGAACCGATTAACTCTTTGAGATAGCCTCTTAATGATATGCCTTAGCATGAGCAAGGAGGCTTTCCTGAGTCAATCTCTTTCTTCTTAATCTAGAGAGTTATGCGCACTTGATGAAGACTTTAATCTCTTTCAGAGCTTAGAAACGATTTGAACAATGTATTTCTTCAAAATATTTGGAAGCGTTCTTGTTCGCTCTCTGACGTTCACCCTAATTTATAAAGGGCTTGTGGCTTGTTATTTGTTAGATGGGAATCATGTCTAACATTTATTTTTATGCCCATTTAATTTTTTCCATTTATAAAAGATTTACTTGCTATTAGTCTCATTTCTAGCAAGTTCTAGCACTTTGGATCAATCATAGATCGATCCAAAGTACTGGTTTTCTCAGCAAACTACACCTGAGACTCTCTAGATTGATCCAAATTATTTTGGATCGATCCTATTGCACTGAAGGCCCTAAATTTGTTCTTGGATGGCTCTAGTGACTTCGGGGTCATTTCTTCTTGGTTCGGGAAGGTTCCTAGGTCCTTAAAACACTTCCTTGGTCCTCCAATTCATAAATTTTACCTATTTTATCTTTTTGATCTTGAAATGGTCTTATGAATGCTTCAGCATACCTTATGTACTTCCAGCCAGCTTTTCATTAGCTCTTCTTGAGGTCTCAAGCTTGTTCTTTATGCGACTTTGGTCCTCTAATTTCTGATACTCTAACATGACTTTTTTCATGCCCTAGTCTATACACCTTTGTATTTTACAGTTCATGGAATTTTACAACCTATTACATTAACACATGCATGCTGCATCAAAGGGTCAGAGGAACCCAAGGGACATGCCCCTTGTGTCCTGACTAGTCAAAAAAGGGTTAGGACTTGACGAGTCTTTAAACCCCTAACTAGTTAGAGATGTAGGTTTTTGAAAAAATTAAACCCATCACGTGCGAATCATATCCAAGGAGCCTGGGGACTTGCCCATTGGAAAAGATTCCAAATCAAGGTCCCATGCTAACCCTAACCCTTAAAAAGAGAGAAAAACTCTCATGAAATTACTTCAAGCATTTTGAGAAATTAAAATTTTGGAAAATCATGAGCTCTCGAAGCTTAAGAAATCTTCAATATTCATGAGTTTGAGCTCTTAGAGAAAACATTCCTTAGAAATCTCTCTCTTACTTCCTCCTATACTCTTCTAAACTATAAACCCTAGAGGAGGGGCACTTATGGGTTGTCCCAAGAAGAAACCCTTACTTGGGTAAGCTCAAGGAGCTCAAGAGCCAAGACTTGAAGCATTGTGGGATCAATAGGTACAAGTGCTCATTAATGAGCACTCCCACTTGGTAAGAATAGCAACATCAACCTTTGAGTGGTAAGATTTGCTTTCTTTTTTGCATTCATTTGCATTCATCTTTCATCTCTACATTGTTTGGCTTCCATCGGAGACACCGGAAGTGGCTCTACACTCGCCGGAGACACCGGGTGTAATTGTTAGCTTGCTTAATGCAAGTAGAGACATTTTTAGTTAATTGTAATTTAGATGTAATAGTCAATCTTAATGAATATTGCATTAGCTCAATAGAGAGCTTTTGGAGAGCGGACGTAGGTCATTGTGCCAAACCATTATAAAACTTGTGTTGTGAGTTATTCTTTGTGATTGTTTATCTCTTTACATTCAAATCCATATACCACAACTTTCCTATTTACGTATCTAAAATAATCTTGATTTGCATCACCTTTAACATACACTTGCATTAAATCAAAAGGAATTAAAAATGAATCAAAACAATCTAAACACATCGGAAAAGGTAAAAAAAGAAAAAGTTCGTAACTCCTATTCACCCCCTCTAAGATAAACCTACATAGAATTTCAAATCACTAGACCAAATCTTACAATCTTGAATTAGCTTCTTTACCTATATTTGTATTCATCCATGAGTCTGATGTTGAAACCCAATACAGTGAAGATGAGTCTTCCAATGAGGTGAGAGCATTTGTTACATTCATTGAGGGAGTACCTTAAGTTTCCTAAAGTGAGAGTGAGGAAGAGAAAGGTGAAGGTGAGGAAGAGCTTCAAGATGTCTATAACGAGCATTACAATGAAAGTGTGAAATTAGTCAAGGCCAACAAGAAACTTAGAAAGGAAGTCAACGAGTTGACTGAAGACTTAAATCATCAAGAGTTAAATGAGGAATTGAATCTAAAGGTTTTTTCACCTTGATATGAAACTAAATGAACTAAACATTGTGTTGTTTCATGAGAAAGAAGAGAAAGAAAAATTAGCATTAAGGTGTTCGGAACTTACTAGTAGAACCACCCAACTTCTAAATGAAGTTAGAGTATTTGAAGAACACAAAAAAAAATCCGTAACCCTCTTTTCCCAAAGAGATGAAAAATTTGAACGTATGTTAACCATGGGCAGAGAGGGTGGTGATAAGAGGGGACTGGGTTATGAATCTAAAGATTCAAAGTCCAACTCCTACACTTACACCAAAGGTGTAAGAAATGCCTTTGTAAAAGACAAAGAGAAGGCAAACTTTATTGCATTTACCCCTATACCTTCTAGAGCATATCCTAAAGCAAAAACCTACATATGCTGAAAAAGGTAAGGCTGCCCAACAGGCCGTAACCTTTAGACATCAATATTCCTTCAAAGGCAAGACACCTGCCCCAAAAGGCAGTAGCAAGGGAGTAGCTAAGAACTCTCAAAATTCTACCTCTTACTCAAAGAGTCTTAAAATATGTTATTAAGGTGGATTATTAGGAAATATGAAATTAGAGTGTAGAAAGAAGGCAAATGATTTGAGATTTTAAAAACTCCAAGAAAACAAGAAAAAGGAGAATAATAGAAGAACTAGAAAAGAACTATTTTCAAAGAGCTGAAAATACAAATCTAGAACACGAAAAGAAAATGGGCCAATTAAAAGGATTTAAAATAAAACAAATTTGGGTTAAGAAAACTTAGGTTCACAAAGAGAATCTCAAGGGCCTTGTCCACATAGCTCTTAGAGCTAAAAGCACTTCAAAATGGTACTTGGATAATGGATGCTCGAGATACATGACTGGAGATAGGTCTCTCTTTAGTCACTATAAAGAAAAAGTTGATGGTAGTATCACTTTTCGTGATGGGAATACTGCCACAATAGTTGGTAGAGGAATTATTGAAGCCCTAGACTACCTAAACCTACAAATGTTTTTATCTACAAGGCATTAAACACAACTTACTGAGTATCAACCAAATCTATCATAAAGGCCTTGCAGTCCACTTTACTAAGGACTACTATGATATAAAGGACAAGATAGGTGAGAGAACCCTTGTCAGAGGATTGAGGATAAGTGACAATTGTTATGTCATAGATTTAGAAAACACTGGTTCTAACACTTGTCTTTTCTTACACACTAATGAAACTCACATGTGGCACCAAATGTTAGGTTACATCAACTTCAAAGACCTTGCTAGACTGAGTAGGAAAGAGATTATTGAAGGGCTACCTAATCTAAACAAGGTAGAAAACCCAATTTATGGTGAATGCTAATTGGGGAAACAAACTATGACTGGACACAAAAAGATAAATCAAATTGGAACAAGTAGACTGTTGGACCTCCTACACATGGACTTGGTTAGACCTACTAGGATTGAAAGTCTTGAAAGTAAGAAATATTTTTGGTGGTTGTAGATGATTTCTCAAGGTACACGTGGGTTACCTTCTTGAGAGAGAAATCAGAAGCATTTGAGGAATTGATCTTATGCAAGAAAATGGAAACCTAAAAAGAACTCACTATCATAAGAATAAGGAGTGATCATTGAGGAGAATTTAATGGAATCAAGCATGAATTCTCTCAAAAGAAAGAATAAAACCTTATAGGGCATGGTCAGTGTCATGCTCACAAGTATGAACTTGGCTAAAGCAGTCAACATTGTGTAATAAATCATAAACCGGGCCTACCAAAGGCCAGGGACCGCAAAAATAACCTATGAGATTTGGAATCATAAAAACCCAAAATCAAATACTTTAGAGTGTTTGGAAGCTCTTGCTATGTCTTAAGAGATAGAGAAAATCTTGGAAAATTTAATCCTAATAGTAATGAAACCACTTTTCTTGGATACTCGAGAAGTCGTGCCTATAGATTTTTTAATAAATGAACTCTTACTATTGAGGAATCTATCAATGTTATGATAGATTACAAGAAAAAGAGCCCAGTTGAAATGGATGATGATTCTCCACCGTGTCAACTAGAATCATCCAAAGAAGGGTTTTAACTCAAGATTCACAATGTGAATCTAAGGATGAAGTTGAGGAATCCAAGATGTCCCACAATATCATAAAGAAAACAAATTAATAAAAGGTCATTCCTCAAAGGACATTATTGGTAATCCTACAGCTAGAGTTAAAACACATAAACAAGTTGAGAACCTAATTAGTCATGTGTGTTTTACCTCTAAAATAGAACCAATAAAGGTAAATGATCCGCTTGATGATCCAAGTTGGATAATAGCTATGCAAGAAGAATGCATAGGGGTATGTTCAAGTTGAAGGAATTGATTTTGAAGAAACATTCACCTCTGTTGTAAGACTGTAGTCCATTTGGATAGTACTCTCAATTGCATGCTATCTAAAATTTAAGTTATATCAAATGAATGCCAAGAGTGTCTTCTTGAACGAGTTCTTACAAAAGAAAGTATATGTGGAACAATCTGATAGGTTTGTTGACCCACAACAACCTGATCATATATACAAGCTCAAGAAAACTCTTTATTGATTGAAACAATCTTGAAGAACTTGATATGAATGGCACACAAAGTTTCTCCTAGACCACCAATTTATTAGGAGTGTGAATAAGACTTTTATCAAGAAGAGGAATAGTCACATACTCATGCAACCCCTCCTTCATCTAATCCCGCTCGCTTGTACAATGAAAATTAACACCTTCCATCTTTTAGAGTGGTAACATCTCAGACGATGATAGGTGCAGTACAGTGCTGACCAATGCAACCCTCCTTTGGCACTCTAAGATCCTCTATTGTATCTCTACTGTATCTTAAAGTGTTGCATGCACATGCAATATGACACATACTGACATACACAGAAAAAAGGTGAAAATCACTCATCAAAATTTGAATTTTTAAGGTACATGTACTGTAGACACGCACAAGATGAAGCAAAACTTAGTAGAATATCTGAAGTGGTTGCATGGAATCATTGAAACTTGACTAGTCTTTAATTGACTTTAATACTTGGTATGGATTGGATCAATTAGGTTAATGAAGTCATCTCTGGAAAACCAAGTGTTTCCAGGGTGACAAGCATGCACAATTTTTAAAACTCCCAGCCAAATTTGTTAGGAGTTTTATTATTATTATTATTTTATACATATCACCTTTTGAAAGACCATTGTTCATTAATGTAGTTTAGCTACAGCGTAGGATTCGGGTAATAATGAAAACAAATCCTCTGCAACAAGCTTAAATAACATTAAACGGAAACTGCCTTCAAAAACCGATAGCTGGTTAAAAGTGGGCCTACATTTAAGTCTACAAGAAAAAACATGTATGAAAACTCTCACCTAAAGTAAAAATTCCAATTTATTAGTATAGATATTGTACTTTGAAGGCAGTTTCCATTTAATGCTATTTAAGCTTGTTGCGGAGATTTGCTCTCGGTTATAATAAAGGGGGCGCTGCATTGGAAGGTACAACAATCCGAATAAAGAAAGATTGCATTAGATTGGACCAAACAGGATTGTAAACAAATAATCTTGTGGGTTTCAGATGATATACGCAGACAAAAATTAAAATAATGGCCTAGATTTAGTACTCTCCTTTAATGAACACCTAAATATATCAGGTCAAAAAAGTGGTTAACACTTTAGTGGGAGAGCTTTAGATAACAACAGTATAAATGACGATTGTACGTATTTGATTAGATATTAAAGAAGGGAGACTTCGGATCCTCCCCTATCTCTTAAAGTTCTTTGGGAAGGAGGACACCATATTAGTCTCCACTAATCCTTAATTCATACCAAACTCGACTACTCCCAATTAATAGAACTAAAAACACACACACATCATAGTTGAAACCTGAGTTGTTTTATTATTAGATTAATTTGCAATTCACATTCTCAACCGTAACAGCTACAGTGCTGGATTACCAGCTTCTTCTAATCATTTGATTTTGACCAGATCTTTCAGCTTCTGCAACACTTGCTCCATGTACCCCGACTGAAGATCCTTGTTCAACAGCAATTCCTTCAGCTTAGCGTGGTTGGCCCTCACTTCTTTCCCAACTTCGCTTTCCATCTCCACCATTACAGACTTCACAGCCCTGCACACCCCCTCCTTAGTAAACCACCCATCTTCCCCTCTTCTCTCCACCTCCACCCCCACCCTAAGATCCCTACTCATGAGCCTCGCATTCAAAAACTGGTCACCCTTCTGCGGCAACAGCACCAACTGACACCCACTCGCCACCGCTTCCGACAAAGACCCAAATCCAGCATGACACAAGTACCCTCCGACGGCCCTGTGCCCCAGTATCAACTGCTGCTGAACCCACCCACTGTAAATCATCCCTCGCTCCTTCACCCTCTCCGCGAACCCCTCTGGCAAAGCCTCCTTCTGCGTCATCCCAGTAGGAAACCTGAGAACTGCAGCGAACGGCACACCGGACATTTCCAACCCAAGAACCAGCTCCCTCAACTGCTCCCTCGTTAGAATATCCTCGCTCCCAAACGAACAGAACAGCACCGAACCTGCTGGGAATCGGTCGAGCCAGGTCGTCCACCGTTCGTCAAGTGGATCGGTTTGCGGTTCGGACAAACTTGGCCCAGCCATGACCAGCGGTTTCTTATACTGCTCCGCTATGTAGTCACAATATTTGCTCTCCATCTCTGCACAGGTCTTCATCACTATCAAGTCTGCCTCTTTCATGGCCATGACTATCCGCTCGTAGAGCGAGGGGACACCGTTGGGGGCTTTGAAAGCAAAGAGAAGCTGGCGAGCCTCGTAGGGTTGCAAGGCTACACCCGTGGGGGGGAACCCATGTGGTGGGTTGGTAAGGTCTTGGTCTGAGTGTGGCAGGCCCGCCGCCGTGCACGCCGGGACTAGGTGGTAGGCGACGGCGGTGGCGCTCGTGACGCAGTAGAAGACGGGTTTGATGCCGAGCTTGCGGGCCATGGAAGGGACGTAGTCGACGAATTCGTAGAGGATGATGTCGGGTTTGAGTTGGCGGAGAGCGGCTTCTACTTGGGGTTGGAGTGAATCGGTGGCGAGCAGGAGTTGGGTGAGCTTGACTGTGGGTGAGTCAGCGACCTGACCTGGTGGTGATTTGGGTGGTGCAGGGAGATCAAAAGGGATGATCTGGATTTGATTGGGGAAGCGAACGAAGGGCAGGGTCTTTAGGACGTTGTCACGAGTGGTGAGGAAGGAAATGGTGAAGCCGTGGTTGGCTAGCTGGTTAGAAAGTTGGATGAAGGGATTGACATGGCCGAAGGGGAGCCATGGGAACATGGCTACATGGTGAGTGTCTCCGGAGGTGTGGTTTAGTGCCGTGACAATGTCCATTGTAGCAGGAGAAAGCAAGTTTAGGGGCTGTGTTGCATTGCTGGTCGCTACTTCTTGTATGATATATAAAGAGCATGTAGTGAATGGGCCCCACCCCCTTGTGTCTTGTCTCACGGAGTCGCAAAAGATATCAACCCATTTAAAAGAGGCTCCCAATTCAGAAAATCATCACTTGTCAGCAAGTATAGCGGATTTTCTGTAACAAAAGTGTGTGGAAGGCCACGCGCTGAATGATTTGAGACAGAAAAAAGTGAAAACCGCTTTTCTGTTTGCTGGGTTGGGTTTTTAACTTTTTTTCCGCCCTGTATTACTCAGTGTCAGGCACTTCAGGGGCGCTGCATACAGTTTTGCTACAGAAAATCCACTTTAATCAGCATGTGGTAGAAGACACAATAAAACATATAAAATCCTGGACAGAACATTTGTTCTGGTAAGTGTATTAAATCTAACCTCTCTTAAAATCGTAAGGCTTTGGGAGAGTTGATTAATTTACTTCTTTAAGATGGTATGAAAGCAAGTAACCTCAATGAAATGAGTTAATCCAAAACCATTCATTCGATAGAGGAACTCCTTCTATTCAAAGCTTTTGTACTACGACTTCTGGGAATCCTCTGAGCATCCTTCCTTTCTTTTTACTAGCAAAGAGCAAAAGGTCCCTAAAAAAGTTGAAACACACCAATCAGTAGCTCTGGTCCTTTATTTTACCACGTGTCATTGTCCCAGAAAGCCCAAGTCATTGGTGTGGAAAGGATTGCATGCTGTATTGCTGTTGGAAACCCGGTTTGAATTTTAGACGTCAATACCCTTTTTATTGGGTAAGCAGTCCGAATCTCCCACCAAACTACTACATTAAAGGGATGAAATCGTATGCGCCATGCCCCCTGATGGGACACTCAGGGGGCGGAATCAATTCACTTTTTGGAGGTTTTTGATTC
>JAOXJP010078553.1:0-15056 GCA_025762735.1 Platanus orientalis
GACATAACCCAATAAATTAGATTTATAAATCTATTTTATTTACTTTTCATTTTATCTTTAAAAATCATATCAATAGAAATTCAGGCTAGCTCTAACGAAAATTCTACTAAATAAAATTTTATATTCATTTTAACTCCAAAACTCATATCAATAGAATTCCATGTTAGATCCACTAAAATTTTAATAAATAAAATTGTATATTCATTTTATCCCAAAAAAAAAAATCATATCACTAAAATTTTAGGATATACTCAACAAAATTTTAATAAATAACATTTCTATTCATTTTATCTTTAAAAAATTATAAAAATAGAATTTTGTACTAGATATAACGAAATCCCTAAATGTGATTTCTAACCACAGAATCAAACCCACTTACATGTTTTTGGCTCGTTTATGAGGTTTTCCTCATATCCCATTGCGATTCCAAATCATGCGACAACTCCCCCTTCTTTTTTTCTTACTCAAATGAGATTAAGGTTGTCACTCACGGTCAAGTAGCCATCTTTCTCTTCGTTCTTGCTCTTCTTTATTTCTATCTCTCTCCCTCTCTCTCTCTCTTCACTCTCATTCTTTTATTCTTCTTTTTCTTTTTCTTTTTCTTTTTCTTTTTCTTTTCTCTCTTTGTTGATTCACAGGGTTACTCGATCATCAATGGCCGAATGATCCATTATTATTTATTTATTTATTCATTTATTATTATTATTTTTCTTTCTTTAATTCTTTACTTCCTTTCCCCTTTCCTTCTTCTCACTCTTTCCTTCTTTTCCATCTTTCCTTCTTCTCTCTCTTTCCTTTCTTTCTCTCTTTCCCTCTTTTCCATCTTTCCTTCTTCTCCCTCCTTTCCATTTTATTATTATTACTATTTTTTTTCTTTTTAATATTTTGTTTTTTTGTTTTTTTTTTTTTTGAGCTGTTGGTTCGGGGTGTTACAATTACACCCCCCCCTCGGTTTTGTAAAATCTCTCTCTATCACTGAAAATGCAGGCAACAAATTGTTTTGAGCCACATGAAGACTTTTTTCTGTCTTTTTTTCAATGAATCAGCTCCTAACATAAGTTATACCTAGGCTTGTTCTGCTTCTATTTTTTGAAAAATAGAAGTTAGTTTGAAATAGGATTCTTGGGAGTTGAGTAGGTTTTTATGTAAAAAGATAAATAGGATATGGGATGTGAGGTATCTATTGGAAGAAATAATCGATTTTTATTTTTATTTATGGTATTGCAAAGTTAGCCCTTTTATTCCTTCTCCTCTCTACTTTGCAAGTTTACTACTCTTTGGGGTTTTTTTGTGGAGAACTAACTCTAGGGATTTGTGAGCAACACTGCAAGTGATATTTTTTTTTGGTTCCTATAAGTAGTTTCAGAGCTGATTCCAACAAGCAGTGTCAAATCCATTTGATCCAAAATTCAGTGCTGTTTTGGGATGAGTCGAATGAGAGGACTGGACGATCCAAAAGGTGGCTAGAGTAAGCCAAGAAAATACATGGGAGAAAACCAATTTTGAAGAACTTGAAGGAGGGTTGCGACAAAGCCCAATTTTCATAAAGGAGGTTAGGAACAGATTGATTTGAAAATTACCAATAGGGTTGAAAGGGAGCGCTGCAATGCTAGATTGCTTAAATAGAAATATTATTATTCAACATGGGTTAATAAATACAATAATTGATTGGAAGATGGATTATGATCCATGGACATATCAATATGGTGTTAGATGTTGTCACAATAGCCGAGCACAATTACAAAAATTTAGATAACTTTTCCACTGCATTTTGGAAGGAGTATTAAATTGAAGATTTGAACACATGGATGGTGAATATGGAGCAGTTCTTTGTGGCAGGGGCAGAAAATACTAGAAAGGTCAGGGCTTATAGAGTATGAGACCGTGCAAGCATGAAGCAAATGATTGAACTACAGTGGCATCACACAAGCTTTATACACCAGTAGAGATGGCACTGAAGACACATGCTATTGGCGGCATTAGAACATCATAATATAACATGATAGCCTTTAATGAACTTGATTTAAGGGAGGCTGATAGAAATATGTAAATCAAGTTTTTAAACATTTGGAATTGGTTAAAATATTTTATTATTAGGTTTTAAATAGGACTCTTGGTAGTTCAAAGGTTTTATGTAATATGGAATGTGGTATGTATTGGAAGAAATAGTTGATTCGATTTTTTTCTTTTTTATGATATTGAAAAGTTAGCCCTATTATTCCTTCTCCTCTCTATTTTGCAAGTTTAATACTCATTTGGGATTTAAGTTGAGAATTAACCCTAGAGATTTGTGAGCTACAATCAAGAGATCTACAGGTGGTAATTTTGTATTCCTACAAGTGGTATCAGAGCTGCCGGGTACGACTATAACGTGCTGGCATTCCGGGCACATATCCAAGCAGAACCACAACCATATCTGTTAATATCCAGAAGGTTTTCTAAGAAAGCAAAGTGAAGAATCGGATGGTTGTCATTATTCATCAAGATGTGCGTCCCGAATCCCTGATGAATGTCAGGTTTATGATAATGCAACATCCCCATTCTAACCACACAGATTTGAGCAGAAAATAATCCTCTATCACTAGGCTGGAAGCTGGAAGCTGAAAACTGAAACCTCCTTAAAGAAACATATAAGAGAGAAAATCATACCGAGATTGATGGCTTGCGTTATAAGGCGTCTAATTGCGATCGAGCGAATAGATTCATTTGCTTTTCCTATAAATCCCATTTCTTTTCCTTTCCATTCTCTTTCTATCAATCCCCCTTTTCGTTCTTCTCCACTTCTCTTCTCTTTGGCAAGCAAAAGGAGTTTTGCAGACATGGTAATGGTTGAAAGTTGAAAAAACAAGGAAGAGACGGAGAGGTCTCCAAAATCCTAAGCGTGGCCATGGTTTTCAAACGCGCCTAATCGCAACTGGAGCTTTTTTTTAAACACATTAAATTAACAGGATGGTCGCAAGTTCAACCGCCAATGTTAGGTTTATAACATTATTAATAAGGAACAATAGCCAATGGATCGCGGTGGCCCCTCGCTGAATCAAATGTGTCAATATCTTATTGGTCTGATCTGCTGTCCCAAAGCCTTGAGCTGTTTTGCTTTTCAGACTTCTGACAATTAAGACCTTTCTTCATTCTTTGAGACGCCGGGTGCACATGGATCGGGTTGGGTGCAAGATTGAGGCTGAATCTTGAGATACAACCGGGCTGGGTCCTGAGCTTTTCAGTAACAATAAGGTTAATATGGTTTTTTATTGGGCCGGGCTTGGGCCTGATCTTGGGCTTGCATCTATCAACAGTAATAGGTAAGAATTGTTTGGCATTAGCTACTTGGGTCTCGGGCCAAGCACAGGTTTGCCTGCTTGATCCAAGCCTGATCCAGGTAACTCTCTAGGCTGTAAATAAATAAGTTGCTGGCCACCGATGGGATGCAAACTCTTTCAAGTAGGGCTGTCAATTATCCGCCTAAGCATCCGAATCCGATTCGAATCCGATCTGATTAAAGCAAATTTGGATGCTCATATATCCGACTCCGTTTAAAATCCGATCCGATTATTAGATATCCGATTATTAAACGAACCGAAATCGGATGCATACACATCCAATCCAATTAAAATCCGATCCGATTATATATATATATATGCTAAATCCAACTAACCGAATAGCCGAATTTGCATCCGAAATCCGATTATGTAATCGAATTAGAATTCGAATTCGTTTATTAAACATCCGACGGATATCTTATAGGATATCAGATGTACCTAAATTTAATCGGATCGGATATCGGATGTACATATGTCCGATCTGAATCCGCTCCGTTTACAGCCCTAGTTGCGAGGAGGAGGGTTCTTCCCTCAATAGATAATTCCTTACCTTGAAATTAAGGACTTTATTATTTCACTAAAATTACACTAAGGCTATAAACTAATAATAAAAGAAAGAATTCAAAATAAATTTATAGTGGGGACTACCCTAATCATGTAACGTATGCTGTAACACCCCGCATTACACTTAAAAGGTAAAAAGGTAATTTGACACATGTAAGAGTAAAATTTTAATTTAGCATGTTTAGAAAGACCTTAGAGTGGTTTAGGAACTCATTGGACTAAGCTTGAAGGGTAGAGAGTCCAACCTCAAACTTGTCAAGTCCTAAAGTTGTCCCAAGAACATATTTAGGGTAACTTTGTCGGAAAACTTATACCAACCCTGATATAATTTGGGGGTAAACCATACATTTTTGGAAATATATATGAGTTTACTTTCCAAGGCATCAAACGGTGTACAATTCCAAGTTTCCTAGAAGAAGTTATGCCAATTCTCCCACAAGGTGTCTATGCTGATAGGCCTGCGTAATTGGGGTAACTTCTTGGGTACACTGACGCCAATTCCGAATGAACTAGGATATCATCTATATCATTTTAGAAATTTCTTGGAGTCTAGTTTTCAACCTAATAAACAATTTGTAAAAAAGAGTTTTGTAGAGAAAGTTATGGTTGATTTACCAGGGAGTGTCTATATAGAATTTTTGTAGGAATCATGATCGATCATGAGATTTTCATGTTCTACCTAGTTAACACTCTTCCTACATTATTTTATAGAATATATGAGCAAAGGAAAGGAGGTCTTGGAGGGTTAGAGAGCTTGAACAATCAAGAAATAGTGAGTTTTCATACATGATGTGCTGCTCATTTGGCTTCTTGTACCTTGATTCATTGATATTCTTTATTTCAGGTGAAATCTCAATTCCTCATCACTTGATTTGTTTAATCTATGAGGATTGGCAACTTTCTATTACTTGATTTATAAGTTTATGAGATTTTGTGTGAGTGTTCATACATGATGTGCTACTCCTTTGTTTTCCAATTGATTTCTTTATGGTTATACCTTGTTTTGATTAATATTTTGGTTTTTATATTACTTTATTGTTAAGTCTTTAAATTTTGGTAAGATTACATCCCTTGATTACTAGATCTAAGAGATTTTTGTGAGTTTTCATATATAAAGAACTACTCTTTTGGTTTCTTGTTCATTTGTAATCTTTAGTTTGGTCAAGATATCAGTGCCTCTTTTATTTCTATTGCCTTATCTTTGAAGTTGAGTGAGTTTACGTCATCCTAGCACTAAATCCATGGAGGATTAGTGAGTTCCTAAGTTGATTATGCTATTCCTCTATTTTTCTGTATTTTCCTCCATTTTTTATTGTCATTTTGGGTGAGATTACATATTTCCATAACTTGTTGATAAATCTATGTATGTTTGATGATTCTAATAAATTCTATGGAGCTACTTCTTCCATTATGCCTTGGTAGAAGCCTTTGTTTGTGAGAAATTTTGGATTTCACATGGGTATCACTAGATTTATTCATATTTGGGCATGTGTCATGTAAGATTTACTCATTCATTTGCTCTATCAACATTGATTCATTGAATTCTTAAGTTTCTCTTTATGATTGATTGTAATGAGGTTGAATTCTTGTGAAATTGTAAAAGGAAAAAGTATTACTATTCTCTATGCTTGAAGTTTGCCTTGATTTTCCTATACTTTAGATTTTTATTTATATCATCATTGTTAGTTGGTGGTCTTTTCTTAATTTGATTAGCTCCAAACTTTATTACTTGTTTTATTACATATGATAGTTAACCATTTATGTTATTATTATGTTTCGTACTTGATTGTCTCCACTTACATTAATCCAATGAATTTCATATTAGTATCATTGCATTCACATGACTTGTTTGGGATTGTTATGCTACTGGTGGTTTTGAAAATTAGAAGAGGAATTCTGAGCTTTTGGTTTTGGTGTGAGTATGAGCTATTTTTTCTATTTGGTTTGAGACTGAGCTTCACATGATTTCATAAATGAGTTTTGTTACATGGACATCTCTTACATTGTATCCTTATGCAGTTACCTATTACTTTATATATGCATGGATTTTAGAGTATCATTTCGATTTTGAGGATTTTGTTTTGGACCCAATCACCGGATGACATTAATAGGTGAAGACAGCACTAGTTGTCCACTAACCCTTGATGCTCTGGGGGATTTTTACAGGCTAACCCTTGACACCCTAGGGGATTTTTGCAGGTTAAGCCTTGATTCCCTAGGTGATTTTTACAGGCTAACCCTTGATGCCTTAGGGAATTTTTATGGGCTATATCAGTCTTATAACCCCATTTCTAAACCCAATCACCTGGTGGCATTAATAGGTGAAGACGACACCAGTTGCTCACCAACCCTTGATACCTTGGGGGATTTTTACTGGTTAACCCTTGATGCCCTAGGGGATTTTTGCGGGTTAACCCTTGATGCCCTGGGAGATTTTTACAGGTTAACCCTTGATGTCCTGAAGGATTTTTGTGGGCTAATCCATGACACCCTGGGTGCTTTTTTAGGCTATATCAGTCTTACAACCCCATTTCTAAACCCAATCACCGAGTGACATTAATAGGTGAAGACGACACTAGTTGCCCATCATTTTCGTATGAGATTTCAGTTTTGTCGAAAACCCTACAAGGGTTACATGATTTCAGTTTTGTTAGAGGTCCTATATGGGCTAATCTATTAGATTTTTTTTGAGGTGTTTGATGAGATTTGGTCTAGGAACTCTACATGAGTTGAATTGTTTTGATCCGAGTTGTGCTTTGTTGGAAACCCTTCACGGGTTATGTGAGTTGGTGAGCTGCATTAGACTTTTATGATCATGCATTTGTTTTGATATCTATTAGCTAAGGTAGCTTATTGAGAGGTGGTAAGGTTTATTTATGTATGAGTATTTTGTAGCAAACATTTGCATTGCATGTTATACTTTTCTTATGAGTTACACATTACTTGTCTCAGTTATGAGCTTTTGTTGATTCAATTTATACACTTCTAGAATCTTTACTAGATTCTGATTATTGTTGTAGTTAGATTGATTCTTATATAAATCATTTGTTCTGATTTGGTATCGTTTCGTACTTGTGACATTCAATTTATTTTGTGGGACATCATGTATGTTCTCTCACAGGCTTTATAGCTTACCCATATTTTAACCCCCGTTTAGATGGCACCCTGTAGCATAGAATCTTTGTCAAGTTCAGTTTTAAGAGATGGTTCATGGGATCAGATGACCGTTTTATCTACTTTTGTATGTTCTTTTATTTCTAGCACACTTCATGTATGACATAAGGATTATTGAGTTGCGACTTATATGAGATGTTTGTGGTTTCATTGGAGATTGTTTTGTTATTGGCCTGTTTGGTGACCCTATATGATGATAGTGCTTATTTTAAAGAATTAAGTCCATATGGATGTTAGTGATAGTAGTTATATTTTCGTTGCAATTTTTGAATGGATATTAATTTATAGTTATGTTTCTGCTGTGATGTTTTGATAATTGAGGTTAAGTCATTGGGATAATAAAATGAAATATATATATATATATATATATATGCTACAATTAGGAAAGACAAGTAAGTAAGAGCTCCTTCCACAAGGAAAGAGCAATTTCACACTCTAAGATCCGTGACATCTCGCACGTGTGTTTCTTATATTATACTTTGATTTTTGTATGCGGGTTTCAGTGCATGACATGGATACTTCTATTTCATCTCAGTTTCTCCTTCCCAAGTAGCTTCTTCATCCATATGGTTGTACCACACACCTTTATGTATGGGACAACCTTCGAACGTAGTACTTGTTCTTTCCTGTCAAGAATTTTCACCGGTTGTTTTTCATAGGATAGGTCTTTCCTGACTTAGAGTGGTTTATACTCTTAACACATACAAAGGATCATGCATATATTTTCACAACATAAGTACATGGAAGACATGGTGAACATGTGATGAATCCAGAGGTAAAGCCAATTCATAAGCAAGTGTACCCACTCTCTTCATGATTTCAAAAGGTCTGATGAACCTTTGGTCCAGCTTACTCTTCGTCTCGAATCTCATTACTCTTTTCGTTGGTGATACTTTGAGAAAAACATGGTCTCCGACCTGAAATTCTAAATCTCGCATTCTCTTGTTAGCAAACTCCTTTGTCTGCTCTGGGATGTCAATAGTCTCTCACAAATTAGTCAAATCTTTTATGTGGTCACTTAGACAAATTCTCGTCCAAGTAGCTTTCTCTCACCTACCTCTTCCCAAAAGATAGGTGAGCTACATCTCCTCCCATAAAAGGCCTCAAACGATGATATTTAAATACTAGCTTGATAGCTATTATTAACTCAATCAATGGAAGATGGGTGTCCTAACTACCCTTCATGTCTATCGCATAAGCCCTCAAAATGTTTTCTAAAGTCTAAATGGTCCTTTTCGACTATCCATCCATCTAAGGATGAAAAGCCACCAAAATTCAATTTAGTTTCCATGGCCTACTGTAAACTACCCCAAAATCATGATGTAAAGCATAAATCTCTATTCAAAACTATGCCAATTTGGACTCCATGTAGCCTCAACACTTCATCAATGTACAACTAAGCTAACATGTCCAACAAATATGAAATCCGAATTGGTAGGAAATGTGTAAATTTGGTCAATCTATCCACTATTACCCAAATAAAGTCAAATCATTTGCTTGTTTTGGTTAGTCCCACTACAAAATCCATATATATGTTCTTCCATTTCCATTTTGGAATTGTGAGTGTCTGTAATTGACCAACAGGATTTTAATGTTAGATCATAATGAGTTAACAAGTCAAACATCAAGAGACAAAATCTACATCTCTGTTTTTTATATTGTTCCACCAATAAACCTCTCTAAGGTTCTTATACATCTTGGTACCACTAGGGTGGACTAAATAGGCAGAATTGTGTGCTTTTTCCAAAACTCTCTTCTTCAATGCAGCATCATTCAAATGTACCATCATCTTGCATTCTAAATTCATTTCGTTCATCTTTCTTTACTTGATCCAAAATCTTCACTATTGGGGATCAATGCATTTGGGTAATTAAAAGATATGAAAGTGGAACATGGGGCGAGTAGATCTAAGTTGGTTCTTGCACACCTTAGAGACCCTCATCAATGCATTTGGGCATTCTTGATCTCTTTGATGAGGGTCTCTAAGGTGTGCAAGAACCAACTTAGATCTGCTCGCCCCATGTTCCATTTTCATATCTTTTAATTACCCCAATAGTTGAGTATTTTTTTGCCACAACACAGGCCAAACTGCTAGACGACTTCATGCTCAATGCATCTACTACTACATTTGCTTTTCCTGGGTGGTAGAGAATCTTGTAGTCGTAGCATTTGATAAGTTCCATCCATCTCCTCTGTCTCAAGTTCAGTTCTTTCTGGGAGAATAAATACTTTAGATTTTGTGATTTGTATAGATTTCACATGGTTCCCCATACAAATAGTGTCACCAAATCTTCAATGCAAAAACTACTAAAGGTAGCTCCAAATCATGTGTAGGATAGTTTTGCCAATAAGGTTTGAGTTGTCTCTAAGTGTAGGCTATGACTTTTATGTGCTGAGTACACAACCTATTCCCTTTCTTGAAACATCACTATAAATCATAAAACTTCTGGAGCCAGATGATAACATAAGGACTAGAGTTGTCACTAATCGATCCTTGAGCTCTTGGAAACTCTTTTCACTCTTCACCCCATGATATTTCATGTTCTTTTAGGTCAGTTTTGTTAGTGTTCCCGCTATGCGAGAAAATCCCTAAACAAATGTCCTATAATACCCAACTAAGCCCAAAAAGCTTCAAATTTCTAACACATTTATAAGCCTTGGCCAATTTACCACAGGCTCCATAATTTTTGGATCTACATAAATTATGTCCTTGGATATTACATGACCCAAAAACACCACTTTTTCATGCCAAAACTCACATTTATTGAACTTGGCATACAACTTTTTCTCTGTTAGTGTCTATAGGGTGATCCTCAAATGTTCCTCATGTTCATCCAAACACTTCAATTACACGAGTACGTCATTGATAAATACAATCACAAATTGATCAAGGAAAAGCTTGAACACTTGGTTCATCAGATCCATAAAGGTAGTTGTTGTGTTCATCAAACCAAATTGCATCACCAGGAACTCGTAGTGTTCATACCTTATACGAAAAGTGGATTTGGGTATATCTTCCTTCTTGATCTTTAGTTGATGATAGCCCGATCTCAAATCAATCTTCGAGAAGACCTTTGCAGCTTGTAATTGGTCAAACAAATCATCAATCCTTGAAAATAGGTATTTGTTTCACAACATCACCTTGTTCAATTGCCTATAATCAATGCATAACCTCATGGTGCCATTTTTCTTCTTCACGAATAGTACAAGCATACCCGAAGGTGACACACTAGGATGAATGAAACCCTTGTCCAACAACTTCTACAATTGAGTCTTTTAATCCCTTAATTCTATAGGCACTATAGATACGGTGCAATCAAGTTTGGTGTTGTACCCGGAATCAAATCTATAGAAAAATCAATTTCCTTATCCAGTGGTAATTCTGGAATTTCCTTGAGAAACACATCCCCATATTCTCTAACAACATGAATGTCTTCAATCTTGACTTCATCTCTCTGGCTAGACACTAGGTATGCAAGATAACCTTGCCACCCATTCCAAAGCAACTAGGCCGGATGGATAGTATAAATGAAACTTAGGAAAGAACCTTTCCTTTCTCCTTGGAATGAGAACTCCAGTTGGCCAGGTATCTTAAACACCACCTTTGTATAACAATGCATTGAGGCATGATACACTGCCAACCAATCCATTCCTAAAATTACATCAAAGTCTTCCATCTCTAACAGAATCAAATCAGTCGCCAACTCCTTATCAACAATCAAATCACATATGACTTATAAACTAATAAATCAACCAATGACTTACTAAGGGGAGTTGACACATACAATGTGAAGTCTAAAGGGTTCAGCATATAGTTAGCATGTCTCGCAAAAGCACATGATACAAATGAGTGTGTAGATCCAGGTTCAATAATAACTTGTGTTATATGAGAGAAAAATGAGAGGGTACCTGAAACCACAAATTTTAATCCCTCTGCATCCTTCTCGGAACTAGAAAAGACACATCCTTTGGCCTTAAGACATTGCTTTTCTTCAACCGGCTTGACTATCTGTGTGCTCTTCCCGGAAAGGCAATCATAAATCATGTGGGCCACCTTGACGCATCTAAAGCACACCCCGGTATCCAAGTAGCAAGTGCCTCCATGCACTTTTCCTCATCTCTTACAAGGCCCATGTCCTTCCTGATATGGTGCCTTCCTTTTTGGCTGCCCCGATAAAAGTATTCTCCTTACAACCCATGGTGTTTCATTAGCTTCAATATATGGGGGCAAAGCGAGCGAATTCTATGGATTTGTCTTTGTATTGGAGGATGGTCATATTTCCTTGGAATAACTCTATGAATTCAACTTCCTTCTCATCACATACACTCTGTAGAAATAAATTTTTGCAAAAAGATTACAAGAAAATATCCCAAGTTAGGGTTCATCATCATCTAATGGAAATGTCTCCTTCACATCCCACCACCAATGCTTGGCTTCACCCTTGAGCATGAATGTAGAAAATGAGACCTTTTTCTCTTCATTACAGCCAATAACATCAAAAATTTCTTCCAATTGCATAATCCAAGCTTCAGCCTCTATAGGGTCCAAGTGCCTTTAAACTCGGGCGGTCCCATTCTTCAAACCCATTCAATAGCATTGCCCTCATTTCCATAGTTCTTCTCTCAAGGTTGTCCCTCATTTGTTACATGTTCCTTGACCACCTTGGCCAAGATTTTAATGGCACCTAACACGCTAGCCAGATGTTCACCTTCCAGCTATGGAGTGCTTAAGACCGCTCTTATGTACTTTCTCAGTGGCATCTTTTCCTATAATCAAACAAATCTTAAACTTAGAATCTATTATCCACTAAAGATTTCATCATATCAAACATAATTGTCTTGTACCCACTAATGTTTCATTAAATCAAAGATAATTTATCTTCCTTAATCATATAAACACCAAACATAGATCATTAATCAATCTTCTAAAAAATTTCCCTTGTTCATGTCCAATCATTAGCTCTTAACTCAAAGCATTTCATGTAATCCATCATACTCAAATTGTCAACAAAACCTAAACCTAGCTCTGATACCAACATTGTCATGACCTGAATCTAAACTCAGATCTAAACCGTATTTGCCTTGAATTCAAACTATGGCATTAAAAACATAACTTCTTTCTTTTGCCATGGTCATTGTATTGCCATATTTTTCTTTACTTGACCATTTCATAGCAGAATACATTACATTAGTATTCCCAAGGACAGGACCAATCACATTACATTAATATTTCATAGCGGAATACATTACATTAATCCCTAAGGATTATATCCCCAAGAAAATAGTCAATCGCATTGAATTATATTCCTAAGTAGAGTGTCAATTACCATTGTATTAATGCCCAAATGAAGAACCAATCTCACTGAATTATATCTTAAAGCAAAGGGCTGATTAATAAGACATGTATACAAACGGTAGAGTCAATACAATCAATGGAATCAATACAAACAATACAATCAATACACTCAATAGAATCAAATCAATCGGTACAATCAATATGGACTCAATTCAACAAAGTTAAGAGAAGTAAAAGTTTTTGCAAATCAAGATACAAATAATCATAATCTCAAAACTTCGATAACAATAGAACAATTAGAATCAATATTGAAAATATAATCGGTAAGGATTCAATTCATATGATGGTAGGGAAATCATAGGCCTTTAAATTCGAGAGACCTACACTTGTGATTCAAGGATGACACAACAACCGTAGATCATTAGGAACGTAAGGCATATTCAATGTAGAAGAGACATATTAAGCTTGATCCATTTCTAAATTGCATCGATACTTGAGATTTGGGAAATTCATCAATACAAACAATTATAAGATAGCATACAGTGGTAAAACACACATCCAAATTCAGGTGAAGGTTTTAGAAATCATTTTATAATTCATTTAGGAGTCAAAACACTTCAACTCATTCAAGATCTTTAAGAAATTAGTCAATGAATCAATGGATAGTATGATCACAACAGAATATTATCAAAATCTTAAAGGAATTCATCAATTTTTCAAGAAATCAACAGGTGGTTCGATCCGAAATAAGATAAGGTTTTTAAACCTTAAGAATAAAGATCAAATCAATGATAGGTCTAAACATTTGACAAATTAAACTTGAAGATACAATTAGATCAAAGGAAACTTTCAAATCTCTATGAATTTATGTGATACCATAGGTCTAGATCATGAAACTTTAAATCATGGTAGAAAAATGAATGGATTTAGGATCAATCAAGTTTTAATTCACTTTTCTACTAAGAATCAAATAGGAAAAATAGAGTATATTGTAAACAAATCACTTACAACATGAATCCATAGGTTTTTCAATCACAATTCCTCAAATCTTAGGCTTAGAAATTGATAGATCTAAGATCAAGAGTCTCAATATAATTTTCTTCAAGAATCAAAAGAAGAGTAACTAAGATCAAGGAGTTTTTATATGGTTTTCTTCAAAAATCAAAGGAATGTTGGGATGCATATCCTACACAACAACTTACAATGCAAATCTAATCTCCTTCTTACAACACTCTCTTCCCTTTAAGATCCTTCCTCAAGAAATTTTCTGGAGTTCCTTTCTTTGCAAATTCAAGAGAGAATTCATCACAATTATTGAAATTCAATAGATCTTCAATGAAAATCTCAACACCTTAAGATTCCATTAATTTGAATGATTGGAAATTCACCTTACCCATTTTGGGAGTAGTTTCCTTTTCTACCTCTCCCACTTCTCTTCCTTAGCCTTTCTCTTGTGTTTTTTTTTTTTTTATCTAAATTGGGAAATTTTGAGGGTTTGTTTCGTCACAAACGAATCCTAACTTTTAGAAATATTTAATTTTGTATTTTCGGACTTAATTTTTTTTTCTGATTCTCAATCAATCGAAAATATTTTCAACCACTCGAACTTTTTCGACTACTCGAACATTTTTCAACCGGGCAAACCCAATTTTCAAAATGGGTGTTAAAACCCTGAGACTTTTGATTGCTCGAACTTTTCTCGACCTGTTGAAGTTCAACCACTCCAATTTTTTTTGACCGTTTGAAGTTGGCCAGTTTGCACAATAAAATTCATTGGCTTCATGTATATTTTAATAACATATTATGTCTCTAATATTTCCTTGTCACATTATTCCTTATGAGATTTAGAGGTTTATGGTGTTACACTATAGCCCTTCCACTTATAAATGTTGATTCTTTATTACTTACCAATGAGTTCACAAACTACTTCAGCCTATTGGCTTTCATTTGAGATGTTTATTGAACCTTTTAAGATCCTACTGATAACTTAGTGGTTCTTATCGTCTTCTCTAACTAGCGTACTTTCCAACGACGTGGTTCAATGTACGAACATTTAGGTTTGTAACTTGAGACCCTCTGCTTGATAGTTTTGCAAACTCACTTTGGTGAGTTTTGTGAACATTGCTAGAGCTACTTGTAAAAAAGTAGTTTTTGGATTATAACTGTGTGAGTGGTTTTGCTTAGTAATTTTGTGAACAGTTTCTATCATGTAAGTTACATGGTTTTCACTTCTTCAAACTCTTGTCATTATGCTTTTCTACAAAAACATGTGACTTTACATTTTTGTTAACTAGAGCTACCTTAGTATTTATACAAGAAAGTTTTTTTTTGCAAGTAGTGATGCTCTGTAAGCAACATTTGTTCTACAAGTAAAGCCTGTCCAGGAAGAATATTAGCTATACTTATGAAACGAAAATTAAAGACTTAACTAAATGTTCTAATGTCATTTATTTTGCTATATGTGAGAATGTTGGCTTTGAAAAACACACCAGACATTGATCTTTAGACATCAAAATCTCGACTTCCCTGACATTCATGGAATGCAACATATTAAGGACTATAACACTTTTTTTTTGTTTTAGAGGTAAAATGATTTTATTGAAAGAGCCGAAGCTAAAGAATAAAGCCAAGAGGAAAAGACAACAAGCAAACAAAGAAATCTAACAAAGACGAGAACAAGGAAAACAGAGCCAACCCAACCC
>JAOXJP010078564.1:0-15056 GCA_025762735.1 Platanus orientalis
GAGGGGAGCCATGAGTGGCGTCAACCCTTGGAGGAGAGAACCTAGGCCCACGGTTTACCTTTAGAAACCATCCAATTGACAAACTTTTTCTTAAGGTTCTTCACTAAATTTTATTACATGGGGAGGTGTCTTTAAATGGGCTTACATCCTAATCAAGTTAGAACTTTCTATTTTTTTTTAAAAGGGAAACATTCTAAAACACATGTAACTTGTTGCTAAAACAACCCAAACTTGTTACCCAAATAGTATCAAATCTAAGACTTTCTAACAAAAAAACTAATTTGCTACAATTTAAAACTTCTAAAAACACTATTCCCGCAACTTTTGATAATCCCTTAGTAATTGGGTCGTAACTTTCCCAAATCACCTCGGATTTGTGTAACCTTGGTCTCGTTAGAAAGGTAATTGAATGATAACCTCTCTAATGACACCAAAATCCAGCCAAAAAGGCAAGTTTTGACCTTAGAAAAATTGGGTTAAAAGTGTGACGGGATTACAACTATCAAAAAAAAAAAACCTAAACTAATCATGACACTGTTGGCCTTATTACAAAATTACCCCCTCTTACAAAATTTGAATTGACCCCACATAACGCACAAATTTAAATCAAGCCCTTGTATGTGGGGGTACATACATAAGTTGCATAATGTTGTCCACGTCAAAATCCCTTGAAAATTTTGAAGAGAAAAAATTCATAGGGTGGGGCGATTTATATATAATGTATGCCCATAAAATTGTTAGGGAAGAAGAAAAAAGAGAGAGACTAGAAATCCAAAAAAACTGAAATTAAGAAAGCACTTAAAGGTATTGGTTTATAAGAGGGTTATCTTACTGAAGAAATCATGCTAAAACAGTAGACGGAACTACCTTTATTGAAGAGTATCTGTCCAGAACTTTGCAATTGATAGATGTGTCTATGCAGCAATCTAGTAGCTTGCCTTCTTCAATATATGTTACAATTAACTCAGCCGATTAGAGATTACAAGGATGCTTCAGAGAGTTAGATTAATATAAGACAAAGAGTGAAGAAGAGAAGAGGATCAGATGAGAAGGTAGTAAAATAATAGCTGAAGAAAGGGAAGAACAAGAGAAGATAAAGGAGAAGAGTTGGGATCGTGAGTTGAGAGCTTGAGAGAGAGAGAGAGAGAGAGACACTCGTGGGCTTAATAAAACACAAGTTCTATTTCAAAATAATCTTCTTCATTGATTGAATAAGGGGGTGGGGGTGCCTTTTTAAACGCTTGCAACCTAAAATCCATAAAAAGTTTCTAAATTTGGAAACTTCTATTACTCATATCTTAAACTTCTAAATAATTAAAAGAACCATCTATGAGCATTCCTAGGGGCTGTCGACCAGCTCTCCTTGGGCTAACATAACTGATAAAAAGACTCAACTAACCTTCTAAAACTTCCCTATATTACCCTTAACTAATTAGCTTTATTACATAAGAATACCCTAAACATAAAAACCCATTAAAATTTGGCACAAAAGGCCTTATTACATAGATTAAACCCATAAAAAATGTATCCCCACGGGTAGCACTTTCTATGCTTTTTGTTCTTAGGCTTGGGGTTCCACAATGGATACCTCCGGTCCAACTAGGGGTGAGAATGGGTCTAAGCCAGCTCGAACCTGGCCCGGCTCGAGCTAGGCTTGAACCCGGGCTCAGGCTTATTACGGCCTAGCCCGAGGCTTGAACTTTTACAATATAATATAATATGTACATTACACACACACACACACACACACACATATACATTTATGAGCTATGAAAGTTTTTTTGCCTTTAAAATATATACACATACATTTATACATATATTAATACATATATATGTTAAGAAAATGTTTAATGATGAATGGAGGAACAAGATTCGTGTAGCCGACCCCAAATAGTTGGGATAAGGCTGTTTGTTGTTGTTATTGATGAAAGAGTGTCTGTAGTGTATATGGTGAATTATAAGTTGAGTTGTTTTGTGTTAAGGATTAAAAATGTCCAAACAAGTGTTCAGATGAAAAAGTAGGTGTCAGAAAAGAGACACCAAATTCAAAAATACATCATGTGTGCATGTGTGTGTATACATAAGAAGTTAACAAACTTGCATTAGTAGCTTAGTTGGTTAAAATTTTTAATATAGAAGAGGTCTTGATTTCAATTCTTATTAAAAAATGTTTTTTGAAAAACTTATAAGCTGTGGGTCGGCTCGATAAAATAACTAGGGTCATGCTTGGGCCTAAATTTTTAAAAAATGTTTGGGTTCGAGCCCGAAATTACTATAGTGGGCTGAGCCCTGAGCCTACTACAGCTCGGCCCAAGCTTGACCCATGCACATCCTTAGGTCCAACCATGCAAGTGATCTGCATCATGAGGTTTATGAAGTTTTTATGGAGTAGGATGACGTTAAAGCTTAATGGAATCTGCCTTGGTGTCATGGAAGTGATTTCAATTTGATTGGATTCTCTCATGAGAGGAAGGGTGAATTTAGGAATGATAAAAGAATGGCTATGTTTGGGGGATTCATTGATAGATGGAGGTTGGTTGATGGTCCCTTAAAAGGTGCTAAGTATAAGTGGTCCAACTTTTAGGATTGTCCCTCTCTCAATGGATTAGACTGCTTTCATTTTTGTAGTGGGTGGAAGGATATTTTTTTCGAGGAGGATTTAGGTAGCTCTCTCAAGATCTACTTCATATCATAGTAGCATACCCCTATATTGCTTGCTCCAGACCATTATAAAGGTGGTCCTTCTCTGTTTAAATTTGAAGAAATGTGGTTTCAATCCTTGGAGTTTTTAGAAGTGGTCGAATAGGAGTGGAATTGTACTAGTTATCTTGGAACTGTTAGCAGGAATTTTTCTTAAAGTTGAAAGATCTTAAAGCTCAGTTTAAGCTTCTAGCTAATTCATTTAAAGCTGATATGAATGATTGCCTTAACCTTATTGGATTTGGCGGAAGAGGTGAGAGGTCTCTTGAGGAATGAGTGAGTGTTTAGGGAATAGGGATTTGTTGAGAAAGGAGTTTCAGTTGTTGGCCATTAAAGAAGAAACCTTTTGGAGACAAAGATCTATAATTAGATGGCTAAGGAAGGCGATCACAATACCAAATTCTTCCATTGTCAATATGACATAAGGTCGGAAGTGGATTCATACTATATTAAATTTAAGGGGGATCATCTTTTTAGGCTTTTGTTGCATGGGATGAGCTTTGATCGTATTTCTAATAATGAGGAGATGTCTTTTTCGGAAAAAGGAAATCTTGAAGATGATTATGAGTATGAAAAGTGATAAGGCACCATGGCCGGATGGGTTTACTATTTCTTTTTTTAAAATACTAGGACATTGTTAAGGTTGATCTTATGAAAGTTTTTGAGAAATTTTATGTTTCAGAGGAGTTTTATGATCATTTGGACAATACTTTCATTGCTTTGATCCTTAAGAAATGAAATGCTAGGGAGCTAAAAGATTTTAGATCAATTAGTCTTCTTAGTAGCATTTACAAAATCATCTCTAAGGTTTTGATACCAAGACTGAATTTGGTTATGAAAGACATTATTTCTTAGTCCCAGGTGCTTTTATTGATGGTAGACAAATCTTGGATAGTGTGCTTATAGCTAATGAGTGTATTAAGGATAGGAAGATGTGTGGTAGGAATGAGGTGATTCACAAGTTGGATTTGGAGAAGGCGTATGATTGTGTGAATTTGAATTTTTTGGATTATATCCTTTTTAGAATGAGTTTATGGACAAAGTGGAGGAGTTCGATTTTTTACTGCATTTGATCATGCTGTTTCTCTATTCTGGTTAATGGTTCTCCTACGGGTTTTTTTAGGAGTTCGAGGGGTTTGAGATAGGGTGACCCTTTGTCCCCTTTTTTGTTCATCATAGTGGCTGAGGTGTTAAGAAAAATGATTAAAAAAGGAGAGATGGGATATATATCTAGTTTTGATATGGGCGATGGTGGCACTTCAGTGTCCCTTTTGCAATTCGTGGATGATACTATGATTTTCTATGATGTGGATATTTGTCAAATTGGGTATTTGAGATGTATTCTTCGGTGCTTTGAGGTGGTCTCGGACTTGAATATAAACTTGGCAAAGAGCGAGATTTCTCTTGTTGGTGAGGTTAGGAATATTGAGAACTTGGCATGAGTGGTAGGCTGTTAAATTGGGATCCATCCTTCTTGGTATCTTGGTATGCCATTGGGGGCGAATTTCAAGTCCAAGGTGGTGTGGAATAAGACGACTGAGAGGATCTCCGGTAGATTGGACTCATGGAAAGCCTTTATATTGTTGAAAGGAGGTAAAATGACTCTGATTAAGTCAACTTTGATATCCATTCCTAATTATCTTCTTTCCTATTCACGATCCCGGTTTCGGTGGCCAATAAATTTGACTTTATGTTTAGGAATTTGATCATTAAGCCCCATCTTGAATTTGATTCTCTTGTGGATTGACTCATGCAATAACCTCTTTACAATGTCCATATCAAAATTTTTTGTGGAAAGATGGGCCTAATTGTCACCATTTCCATCTCTCTAGCTGAAATATTATTTGTAGTCTAATGGATAATGGTGGGCTTGAGATTAGGAAGGTAAGATATCATAATTAGGCCTTGTTAGCTAAATGGAGTTGGTGGTGTGGGGTGGATAGAGATGGTTTGTGGCGGGGTGGTGGCAGCCATATTTGGTGGACATTCTGTTTGGGAGTTTAATGATGTATGGGTGAGGCATAGGTGTGGGATTTGGAAGTCGGTCCTGAAGGTGAGGACACATTTTTGGAAGTTTATTTGGTTTAAGTTGGGATAAGGTAATTCATAAAAAAAGAAGAAGTTGGGATCGGGTACAAATATTAAGTTTTGGGAGAATCCTTGGGTGGGAGAGGCCCCTTAAGGAGGTATTTAGTGGTCTATTCTCCTTGGTCACAGCTATATAGGTGACGACTGCGCACTCCTTCGATTTTGAGGATCGTGTGTGGAGTCCTAGGTTAAGGTGTAATTTGTTTGATTAGAAGTTGGGTGAGTTGTTTAGGCTTTTGAGTTTGTTGGAGGATTTCAAGTCGGATCGTAGTAAGCGGGATGATTGGGAGTAGATCATCGATAAGATTGGTATTTTCACCGCCAAATCCCTGTATTCTGAGTTGTTGATTTCTAAGATGATTTCTTTTCCCTATAAAGGCATTTGGATTCTAGGCATTCCCTCAAAAGTTTCTTTCTTTTTGTGAAATGCTTATCTAGATAAAATTCTTACCCTTAATCATCTCCAGAGTATAGATTGGAATTTAGAAAATAGATGCGCTTTGTCTATGAATGAGGAGGAGACTGTGAATCATCTTTTTGTTCATTGTTTTATGGCTTATAGGATTTGGGGTTTCTTTCTTTCTCATTTGGGTATTTCTTGGTCCTTCCCTGGGCAGTTCTAGGATCTGATTTCGGGATGGTGGGTTAAAGATCTAGATGGGTTTCCCCATGTCATTTGGCGGGCCTTGCCTAGTGTCATTTGTTGAGTTTGTGGAAGGAGAGGATTGCTAGGATTTTTTAGGGGAGCTTGAGGAATCAAACGGAGCATGTGATTGTTATCTAAAAGCTCTTATTTGATTGAGTTTTCATTAGGGTTGACTTTGTTGAGATTGAATGGTATTTTGTTTGGTGTGAGGATTTGCAATTTATGTTCCTTTTTGTTTATTTGCTTTTCTTCTTTCCCTTTTCACTTTTTGGGTGATGCTTGTTTCCTTTCTCTTCTTTTGAATAAAACTTTATTTATCTCTTCAGAAAAAAAAAATCTCTTTCTATAAAGGCCTATGAAATGATCTTCCTCGTAGAGATATCCATAAAAACTCACAATTTCTTGCAACTAGATTTGAACCCACTGCCCATTTACTTGCAAGTGGAAGGGGTTGGAAACTTTTCTCGCAGATGCCACCTTATGAAAGATTAGTGTTTTGGTCACCTTTAATCATCTAACATGGGATCTTTGTTTTCAGAAAATTTCCTCTTTCACTACCAACAACTAAAAATCTCTTCTCAAATTTTCTCTAGGAGGCTTCTTTTCCCTTGAAAGGCTTCCTTCTTCCTCAAGCATATCCAAAATTTTAATCTTCGCCAAGCAATCCTCTTTGGCCATTTTGAAAGAGCCAAAAATGTTCGTTACTTTAGGCCCTCAACCGTAACTTGAGAGCCTTAATCTTTTTTTTTTTTTTTTTTGAAGCAAGTAAGATAAATTATATTAAAAAAGAGAAGAAAAGCATATAAAATGAGAAATGCTCCCTATGCCAAAAAAAGAAAAAAAAAGAGGTCAAACCAATAAGGGCCCACACTCCACAGGGCCTAAGACAAAAAAAGCTCCCAGTCGAATATCCAAGATCTGAATGGGGGGGGGGGCAAGGATAGCATCGAAGATTTTGTGAGGTTCGCTAGCAATGCCATAAAAAACTCTCATGTTGCGCTCTTCCCAAATATCTCTACAAATTTTTAGCCAACTCCATCAACCACACCTCCTTGCTCATACCTCTCTCAAACACCATAGCTTGCTTTGGCCAACAAGAAAGAAGAGCAGATATTGAACTTAGGATGACCCAACAAATCCCTAATTTTCGAATGAAGCAGTTCCACAACAGAGTGGTCCAAGCACAATGTAAGAAGGAGTGATCAACTGATTCTACATCAACCATGCATAAGTAGCACCAATTGGGAAGAACCAAGTCTCTCTTAATCAAATTGGCAATTGTAGGCATCCTATTCCACCACAACCCCCATAGAATAAACAAAAACTTGGGTTGGATATAAGGATTCCACACACACTCAACTGGGAAAAAAACCCGATTAGGAGGATGCAACACGTCATACATAGATTTAACAGAGAAGCCCTTCAATTCGTCTAAGCTCCATATCATCTCATCAGGCATATCCCTCTCCCTAAGGCAATAGCGATCCAACAACAGTAGCAACCTCCCCATCTCCTTAATCTCCCAATCATTTAGACTCCTCGTTGGTTGAAAATTCCAGGAACAAAATACCTTTGATCTAGTCATGTGATCTTTCACCGTCCCCCACTTGTTTTCTGTTAGATTGTAACAGGTTGGAGAAAGGCTAGCCAACGGCATTCCTTCACACCAAGGATCATGCCAAAAATGGATTCTCTCACCACTGTTTTTTTTTTTTTTTTTTTTTTTGAGAGATAAGGAGAAAATTTATTGAAAAACCGAAAGGGAAACAGAAAGGAGGAAATAGAGGATCCTCACCAAGAAAGTGAAGAGCACTACATTGTGAAAACTCTCTCACCACTATTAATTTTGAATCAGATTAAATGGAGGAAACCGTCATTGCCTTCAGAAATATTCTTCCAAAGCCTGCACTCCCTAGCCCCTTCCGGATCATTACTAGTCCATCCATGCAAATACTCCCCATATGTGGCTGCCACAAGTCGTCTCCAAGTGGCATCCTTCTCCACACCAAACCTCCATAACCATTTATTTAGTAAAACTATGTTGGAATCTTGCAAAGATCCGATACCCAGGCCACCTTGCTCCACCGGTTTGCAAACATCCTTCTATTTAACCCAATTGATTTTTCGTTGCTTCTGAGATGAACCCCACAAAAAAGCCCCTCATGAGTCTCTCCATCTGATTAGTAACCATTTTTGGAGCCTTAAACAACAATAAAAATAAGTGGACATGCAAGCAAGCACATTCTTGAGCAGAACCAATTTCCCTCCTTTAGAGAAATATTGCCCTTTCCAACCAGAAAGCTTTGTACTCAATCTTTCTAACACCGGATTCCATATGGCTAAAGAAGAAGATTTTGCCCCAAGGGGAAGTCCAAGATAAGTAATCGGTAACGACTTCACACCGCACTCAAGCACAGCTACCAGTCTCTCAATGGTAGGTACACATCCCACAGGGTTTAAGGTGAATTTGCTCCAATTCACTTTTAAACCAGTTGCCAATTCCATGATTAACAGCAAACATCTCAAATTTTGCAACCCTTCCATATCCACTTTCACCATGAAAGGGGATCATCTGCAAATTGAATGAAAGGCATTGACATTCCTCCCCCAGGAGGATGCCCTTGCATAAGACCCACCAATTCAGCCTTGGCAACCATTCGACCCAAAAGATATGCCACCATGATGAACAAATAAGGGGACAACGGATTGCCTTGTTTGAGACTACGACTGCCTTTGAAGAAACCTTTAGGGGAATCGTTCACCAGGACTGAGAAAGAAGGCGACATGACACAGATCTTCATCCAATTCCTCCATCTGATCCTAAAGCCCATTTGATCCAACACCCAATCTACATTGCCCCAGTTAACGTGGTCATACCCTTTCTCCATATCCACCTTTCAAATTACCCCCTCCCATCTTGCTTTAACCATAGCATCAATATTTTCATTTTTCAAAGGCGAGCAATCCGTCATCTGCCTACTAGGAAGGAATGCATGTTGCGTTTCAAAAATAACATCCCCCAGAGCTGATTTAAGTCGAATAGCAAACGTCTTGGCCAACACTTTATAAATGCATCCCACCAGACTAATAGGCCTAAAGTCTTTGAGTTCCGCCGCTCATTCTTCTTTGGAATAAGAGAGATAAATGTCGCACTCAGACTCTTACACCATTGATCTTTATAATAGAATTCAAAAAAGACATCCAAAACGTCCTTGCCCACTACCTCCCAACAAGCAATCAAGAACTTCGTCGGGAACCCATCAGGACCTGGTGCTTTATCTTCTTCCATACTTTTAAGGGCTCCCAAATCTCCTCCATGGTAAAAGGTCTCTCCATCCACCTACTTTGATCTTCACTTATGCGCTCAAAATCAACCCCCTCTAGCTTTGGCCGGATTGGAAAAGGATCATTGTACAAATTGGTATAATACCGCACAGGTACATCCCAAATCTGCTGTTGATCATACATCCACTCTCCTTCCACTTTAAGCCTATGCATAGAATTAGCTGAACCTCTTCAACTTGCCATCTTGTGAAAGTATTTAGTATTCCGGTCGCCCACCTTGAGCCACGAAATCCTAGATTTCTGCCTCCAGGAAATCCTCTCCATTATGAGAATCCTATGATATTCCTACTAAGTTGTCATCATCTCAAACATCTCCTCCTCAAGGCCCCCTTCCATTTCGCATTTCTTTAGTAATTCAATCTTTTGCAAACAATTACCTTTTTTGGATTCAAGACCTCCAAATTCCTTCTTTTTCTACTTTAATATTTTTTCCTTTAACAACTTCAACCTTTGAGCTATCCTGAAACTACTTGACCTTTCCAACACCCTCCTCCCACAACCATTTAACCTTGTCAACAAAACCCAGAACTTCCAACCACATGAGCTCGAACCGGAATGGACAGGGAACATATGGCATACAGTAAGGTCTAAGGATAATCGGAATGTGGTTGGAAGCCGAATTAGGAAAGGCCTCCTGAATGAACATCGGAGCAAGATCCAACCACTCTTCAGTAAACATGAATCAATCCAACCGGCTGCTCACCCTCCTATTATGATTATTGGTCGAGGTAAATGAAGCTCCCTTCAAAGGCAAGTCCACTAACTCAAGATCTTGAATAAGACTATTGAAACTTCTCATGTGACTGGTCATCCTAGAAGCACCCAGCCTTTCCTCCGGAAACCAAACTGTATTAAAATCCCCCCCACGCACCACGGGACCTGCCACAAACCCCGGGCTCTACACAACTCCTCCTTTAGCCTCCCAAATTCAGAATGATCACACGGCCCATAAACAACGGAGAAGGCCCAAACCAAGTCATCCTCTTTATTTTTGCATTTAACTGACACCGAATAATCCCCAATAACTGACTCAATAACCTCCAAAACGTTTGAATCCCAAGCCACCAAAATTCCCCTTGCCTGACCCACTGCAGGTTTGTGCATAAACTTAAATTTCCTTGTACTCTACAAGTCTAGCATCATTCTTCTATCTATAGCTGGGCTTTCGTCTCCTGAAGGGTAAACAGACTCACCTTCCACCACCTGATGAAATCTCTTACCTCCCGCCTCTTCTCCTCCCTACCCACACCCCTAATATTCTAGGTACATTTGTTGATCTTCATCATAAGACTCAGATTGGCTTCCTCCCCTGCACCCCCTTCTTCTGTCCCTTCCCCTTTCTTCCCTATCATAGTTAATGTCGGAATGCAAATTTTCAACTCCCTATTCCGCCTTTCCTTAGTCAAATGATGGCCCACAACCTTTGATCTTCTTAGGCTCCAACTTCTTCTCTATTCGATTTCCTAGAATATTATTTTTACCCTCTGTTCCATACCCTTGAACGAGTATCCAAGTCTTCTTTTTTTACTTCGGCCACCTTTTTTAGAACCCAGTCCAAGTAATACGGAGGAGGAAGCATCAATGATGGATCAACATTGTGAATGAAATCATCCTTGTCAAGCTCCCTACCACTATCGTCATAACCCACATACTCCACCAGAGAATCATTTGTGGTATAGTCTCCCCATCTCCTTCCTGTCCCCCCAAACCCCCCATCCTACTTGTTAGTTGTTACCCACCACCTCATAAATGCTTCCATCAACCAAGCAGCCCTTTCCTATTACAGGAGCATCAACATGCGACTTGCTACATTTCACCCTCTAATCCCATAGCATCCCGCTTCGACCACCCTACCTTAACACATTCCCCTACCCTCCATTCAAACTCATCTTCTTCCTCGCTTGGTTCCGACAATGCCTGCAAGGTTGCGTTTCCTTTTCCTGCACAAACCACATGCGTACTTGGATCGACATTTCCCTCAGGTTTTTGAATAGTTATGCCTTTCTGAACCCACAATGCAGAATTAATCCAAGCTGGCCTTTCACTATCCTTCACGTTGTTCTTCTTCCTCCAATGCATCTGAGTTCTGCTACCACAACGCTAGCCCCCATCTCTTGCATGAAAATCTTCCTCTCTTGCTTGATTCATCAAATCCTCCTGAATTGTAATGAATGTATCTTCTTTGCTTTGGGAGCCCTATTTAGTCATCCTGACAAGCAAAGGGCCTCCTGTCTATCCATGGGCCTAGTTCTGGACCTAGCCCTAAGTTGTGGCTGCTTCATTAAGGACCTATCATGTGGGCCTAGCCCATAGCGGTGACCACGAATCCACGGCCCACGACTTTGTGATTGGTATGTTTGGATTCACGCATACTTTCTTCTGGTTGCCCCGCTCTTAGCATAATTTACCCCCCTTCTCCGGTTCAGCCTTGGAATAGAGAAATGGTTTGACTCACTTGAAATAAAACCCCGGTTTGCCCCATCAAGCCATCATCTTCTCCCTTCCTTCGGGCATCGCGATTCCCTCTCTCTGACGCCCTTACGTACGAGGTGAGAGCCTTAAGCTTCAGAGCAAAAATCTGACTATGAATGCCATGAAAATTTCCTTTTATCCATTCTTGTGCCACCACTTCAAAAAAAAAAAAAAAAAAAACCCCTCAGATTTGAACCAAATCTCTTCGAATTTGAAAGGAAAGGGACCGCTTTCCACTCAGCTCCAAAATAATGGGGGTATGATCCAAAATGGGGCAATATAGACTTAACCATGCCCTGTAACAAGTCATCCCATTTGTTACAAAATAGGAAACAATCTGGCCTACTTTAGGATGGTCTCTTCGAAAGTTTGACCAAGTGACTTTCCTTCTTCTAAGTGGGGCATCAATCATCAATAAAACCCTTTTTTTTTATAAGAAGAAAATATCATCAATAAAACCCTCAAACTGAACCATGCTGTTATCTCATCTAGGATCCCCTTTCCTTTCATGGGGAAATTTGATAAGATTAAAGTCACCCCCAATGCATCATGGAAGCCTCCATGTAGCCTTCATATCATCAAGCTCTCGCAAAAAATCCTTCTCTTCCCTAGAAAAACTTGGACCATACACCCCAAAGAGCACCCACTCCCCCACACTATCCACCACTCTGCAATGGATCAACAAAGAAAAAGCACTTAACCCATACTCCCAATACATCCACTGACTCCCTATTCCAAATCAAAAGAATAGCTCTTGAAGCTCCACAAGACAAGATAATCATCCAGTCTAAAGTCCTCGAGCGCCATACCTTGCTGAGGAAACCTAATAGGAGAGTGTATTTGCTTACATCGTGGTGATTAATGAGAGAAGTATTATGCCTCTCTTTCTTTCTTTCTTTTTTATTTTTTTTTATTTTTAAATATGGGAAAACATTGATGTGTTAAAATCTGTTGAATTGGCTGGAAAGATGAGATCATGGGACATGAACGATCAGATACTGAAGTCCAATTTAATGAAGGGTTGCATTAGATTTTTGTGATTGTGTTACAGGTTATCTATAGAAACAATTATGTGAAAGTATGTTAACTAGATTAGGCAATTTTGGCGATATTGTCACAGTCTAAGCCCTAGAGGTAACTGCTAGTGTGAGGTCCTAGACTTCTGGGTCATAATGTCATATGCAATATAGAATCTTCTTGACAATTAAGTACTTTGCTTGTAAAGATGTATTTTTGTCTTTCTTGTCGAATTGTTAGATGTCTATTGCCTACCTATGAACTTTGTTCAGTTTCCTTCATTTGATTTTGGTTGTGTTTGCAGGACATGCAAGACATGAGAAACTGCTATGACAGCTTACTTTCTGCAGCTGCTGCTACAGAAAATAGTGCATATGGTATGTAATTTGTGGTCTAAATCTCTCATTTTCTAAAGGACTTTTCCCCCTCCTGACAATCATTTTTCGCCATGCTACTTGCTTTGTTTTACTGCTATGAATAGGAGAACCTTACCCTTCTGATAAGTAATGAAGGTCAGTTAAAGAAGGAAAAAAAACATTGGAAGCTAGTGGCTTTCTTCATGTATTCACATTAACGCCTATTATTAGCCTATTACTCCTTGATGCAATGTGTAATTGTGTATGTTAATTTTCAAATTGAATCAGAATGGTCTCATAGTGGGGTATTCTGTTGCTTCAACAGTGAAACATATGTGAGTTGTGTGCAGCGTTGTCAAGACACCTAGAAATTATTGGTTCGGTTCTAGATGGCAATGGCATGCTAAGGTTGTATCGGCAAGATCTGTTGGCACTTTGCACTTGTAGACCAGGTGTCATGAAAAACACCACATTGACTAAGGTGTTGGCAGTTGGCACCTTGATTTGTTTTTGTTTTTGTTTTTGTTTTTTTATTTTTTATTTTTTAATGTTGAATATTGACATATTTGTCTCTCCAGCTATTTTTATTTTGTTTTCTTTTTTATTTTCATCTTTTTCTCTTCATTTAAGCATTAGTATCGCACTGTCTTAGTAATCCTTTTATGTCTCTCTATTTTGTCCATTAGGAAGTTTGTAGCTTTATATATATATTTATATGCTCTTATGTATTTTTAAATAACTGTGCCCCCTTGCCTGGATTTTTAAAACTCAATGTGTTGGACGCCTGGCATCTGTGTGACTTACCTAGGCAACATTGGTTGTGAGTCAGTATGGGCTCGAAGTTGGCCCCTCTTTCTATGTTTTACTTGCTGCCACATTTATACATGATTTACTGTGACTAAGTTGTAATAGACCTATTGGTACCCTTTGAATCCATATTGATATTCCCTGAAGCCAGGACAGCTTGGGCAAGCTGTGCCCGAGTTTAAAATTTTAACCCATGATTGCTGGCGCGGATTTCGTCCTCTCCCCTAAGAACACCTTAGGTCCACTGGGTGTCAGAGCGGACACATCAGCGCTGAAAAGTGATTTACACTTTTTGGGGGGGTGTTTTTCACTTTTCGGTGTTGATGTGTCCGCCCCCTGATGCCCAGCGGACCTAAGGCGTTTGTAGGGGAGCGGACAAAATCCGCAGCGCATGATTGCTTGTGGAACACACTGTGATGTTGTGAAAGCTAACATGGGGTAATGACTAGGAACAACTTGTGGCAAAAAGAGGGTGTTATTTGATGACTGTTCTTGTTCAAGTTCATTCAAAGTTTAAATAACACCATAGTGATTTATACATCAATATTTTTTGATAGGTGGACAGAATTTTATTAAAGAAAAGGGATAAGAAGCCCCAAAGACAAGCAAACAAGAGAACAAGAAACTGAAAGCTTCAAGCAACCCCAGGTCAAACCTACCCCACAGACCACAAAAAAGTAACCCACTCCCAAAGAAACCAACCAGCAAGACAGAAAATAAAGGAAGGGACCATAACAGCCATTCGTATCTGAACAAAGAACCACTTACTAACGTGATGATGCGGCACAAGTTCTGATACCAAAATTGATGCAGCACAAAGCTCTGATGCCTAAATCAATGTTGAATGAAAACCAAGAACTCAATTGAAAACCCAAAGAGATGTGGCGGAAGCAATAATAAACATAAAGAACCAAGAATAGAGTTGATCACACACCAAGAATCACAGAATCTTAGGAAAATACAAGAATAAAAGAAGGAGAATAAGTAGAGGGTGTTAGAAGAGTTTAGAGAAGAAAAGAGGGAAAAAAGTATGAGAATAAATCCATAAGGGCAATTCTGGAATTTTTGGGCAGAAACCTGAAATTAAATAAATACCCATGGTAGTGTCAGAAAATCACCAAAATTTACAGGAAAATTCTGACTTATATCAGCATCATGTGGTTAAAATTTCACAAGATTTTGATCAGGAGCTATATGAAACTTTACATTTTCAGACCTTTGAAGATTCTTTAATGAAGGTTCACCAAAACCAGTAGGGAATCCTTGACTATAAGTCAGCAGGGAAGAAGGGGGTTTAAAGGGGGACACTTAGGGCATAAAAACCCTAAAAGAAAATTGAGGAAAAGGGAAAGGTAGAGGGGGGCTATTTTGAAGGTACGGGTATAAAAAAAATCTGGTTTTGAAGAAAAAAGGCTTAGAATGGTTCGAAAAGAAAAGGGGTTTTGATGGAAGCATGTTAAGGGAGTTGTATGGATTAGAGAATTGGGTAGACTAAAGAAGAATAAGGTATTAGAAGGAAAAGAAAAGATGAAGATAGAAGAAGAGAGAAGAAAAAGAATCTAGGGATAGAACCCTAGTGGGAGCCTCATGGCTATACCAAGGGAAGGGGAGAATAAGAGGGATAA
>JAOXJP010078575.1:0-15055 GCA_025762735.1 Platanus orientalis
AAATTAAACAATCCTCGTGGGTTCGACACTCAACTCTTACACTTTATTACTTGAGCAATTCGTATACTTGCAATTTCCCACATCAGTAGGGGTTGTACACTACAAGCCACCACATGCATGACATCATACCATTTACATAAGTTGTGGACCACAACCCACACGTGCACAACTTTGTTCATTATTAATGATTTGTACACCACAAGCCCACACATGGGTAATTTGGTACCTAATTTCAAAGTTGTACATCATCATTCCACACTTGGTAAACGTCATACCACTTTTAGATGTTGTGCACGACAACACCAAACATTCCTAACTTTGTGTCATTCACACTACAAATCTATAGGTGCAAAACTTTATACCAAAGTTTGGAGTTCTGAATCACAAGCCCCTACCATTGTAATTTTGCACCATTTTTAGGAGTTGTTATCACAAGGCCACACGTGCATAAGTTTATATGATTAGTAGGGGTTGTACAACACAAGCCACCACCAGTATGACTTCATACCATTTATATAACTTGTGCACAAAAGCCCACACATGCATAACTTTGTACATTATTTTGGAGTTATACACTACAAGCCCCAAAAATATGTATATCTGTACCATTTTTAGATGTTGTGCATGACAAGACCAAACTTGCCAAACTTCGTGCTGTTTGAAAGACCTTCACCCTACAAACCCACATATGCAAAACTTTATACAAAAGTTTGGAGTTCTGAATCACAAAACCCCAAGTTCGTAACTTTGAACCATTTTTAGGAGTTGTGCATCCTAAGTTCACCCATGCATAAGTTCATATGATTTGTATGCGTTGTACACCACAAGCCCCCATGAGCATTTGTACTATTTTAGAAGTTGTGCACCACAACCCACACGTTCAGAACATTGTACATTATTTCAGAACATGCACCACAAGCCCACACATGGAAAATTTCATACCTAATATCAGAGTTGTGTATCGTAATTGAACACTTGCAAAACTTCATTCGATTTTTAGATGTTGTGCATGACAACCCCAAACTTGCTCAACTTCGTTGCATTTGAAAGATCTATGCACTATAAGCCCACACGTGCTAAACTTTGTACCTAAGTTTGGAGTTCTGAACCACAAGCCCCCACGTACATACCTGTATACCATTTTTAGGAGTTGTGTATCACAAGTCCACAAGGGCATAAGCTTATATGATTAGTAGGGGTGGTACCCCATAAGCCACCGTCTGCATGACTTCTTACCATTTATATAAGTTGTGCACAATAACCTAGACGTGCATAACTTTGTACATTATGTTAGAGTTATACACCACAAGCACCAGAAATATGTAGTTCTGAATCAAAAGCCCCCCACATTCATAAGTTTGCATCATTTTTAGGAGCATTCATGCCATTTTAGATGTTGTACACCACAACCTCCACATTCATAACATTGTACATTATTTCAGAACATGCACCACAAGCCCACCCATGCCTAATTTCATACCTAATATTAGAGTTGTGCATCGTAATCGCACACCTGCGAAACTTCATTCCATTTTTAGATGTTGTGCATGACATGGCAAAACTTGCTTAACTTCATGGCATTTTAATGATCTTTGCACTATAAGCCCACACGTGCAAAACTTTGTACCAAAGTTTGGAGTTCTGAACCACAAGCCCCCACCTACGTAACTTTGTACCAGTTTCTGGTGTTGTGTATCACAAGTCCACACGTGCATAAGTTTATATGATTAGTAGGGATTGGACACCACAAGCCACCATGTGCATGACTTCATAAGATTTATATAAGTTGTGCACCACAAAACACGCGTGCATAACTTTGTACATTATTTAAGATTTGTACACCACAAGCCCACACATGGGTAATTTCCTACCTAATTTCAAAGTTGTGCATCATAATTCCCCACATCGGAAATGAAGTACCATTTTTAGATGTTGTTCATGACAAGACCAAGCATGTCTATCGTTGGGCCATTTGAAAGATTTTTGCACTATAAACCCACACGTACAAAACATTTTACCATAGTTTGTATTTCTAAATCACAAGCCCCCATGATTGTAACTTTGCACCATTTTTTGGAGTTGTGTAAAACAAATCCACATGTGCAAAAGGTCATATGAGTCGTACAGGTTGTACTGTATAATCCACCATGATCACTGCATCATAAACGTTTGTAGAAGTTGAGAACCACAACCCCCATATTCATAACTTTGTACATTATGTAGGAACATGCACCACAAGCCCACAGCTACCAAACTTTTTACCAAACACAAGCCCTCAAGTGCATAACTTTGCACCATTTTTAGGTGTTGTGTATTACAAGTCCACACGTGCATAAGTTTATATGATTAATAGGGGTTGTACACCACAAGCCACCACATACATGACAGACAGCATATCATTTATATAAGTTGTTGACCATAACCCACACGTGCATAGCTTTGATTATTATTAAAGATTTGTACACCACAAGCCCACACATGGGTAATTTCGTACCTAATTTCAAAGTTGTACATCATCATCCCACACTTGGTAAACGTCATAACATTTTTAGATGTTGTGCACGACAACACCAAATTTTCCTATCTTCGTGTCATTCACACTACAAATCTACAACTGGAAAACTTTATACCAAAGTTTGGAGTTCTGAATCACATGCCCCTACCATTGTAATTTTGCGCCATTTTTAGGAGTTGTTATCACAAGTCCATACGTGCATAAGTTTATATGATTAGTAGGGTTTGTACAGCACAAGCCACTGCCTGTATGACTTCATACCATTTATATAACTTGTGCACAACAGCCCACATGTGCATAACTTTGTACATTATTTAGGAGTTATACACTACAAGCCCCAGAAATATGTATATTTGTACCATTTTTAGATGTAGTGCATGACAAGACCAAACTTGCCAAACTTTGGGTAGTCTGGAAGACCTTCACCCTACAAACCCACATGTGCAAAACTTTATACAAAAGTTTGGAGTTTTGAATCACAAGCCCCCAAGTTCGTAACTTTGAACCAGTTTTAGGAGTTGTGTATCCTAAGTTCACCCATGCATAAGTTCATATGATTTGTACGAGTTATACACCACAAGCCCCCATGAGCATTCATACTATTTTAGAAGTTGTGCACCACAACCCACACGTTCATATCATTGTACATTATTTCACAACATGCACCACAAGCCCACACATGCCAAATTTCATACCTAATATCAGAGTTGTGCATCGTAATTGAACACTTGCAAAACTTCATTTGATTTTTAGATGTTGTGCACGACAAGGCCAAACTTGCTTAACTTCGTTGCATTTGAAAGATCTTTGCACTATAAGCCCACACATGCAAAACTTTGTACCAAAGTTTGGAGTTCTGAACCACAAGCCCCCATGTACGTACCTATGTACCATTTTTAGGAGTTATGTATCACAATTCCACACGGGCATAAGCTTATATGACTAGTAGGGGTTGTACACCATAAGCCACCGCCTGCATGACTTTATACCATTTATATAAGTTGTGCACACTAACCCAAATGTGCATAACTTTGTACATTATTTTAGAGTTATACACCACAAGCACCAGAAATATGTAATTTTACACCTAATTTCAAAGTTGTGCATCACAATCTCAAACATGGGAAAGGTCATACAATTTTTAGATGTTGTCCACGACAAGACCAAACTTGCCAAACTTCGGGCCGTTCGAAAGATCTTTACATAAAAACCCACAAGTGCAAAACTTTATACAAAAGTTTGCAGTTCTGAATCATAAGCCCCCATGTTCGAACCTTTGCAGCATTTATAGGAGTTGTGTATCACAACCCACACATTCATAACATTGTACATTATTTCAGAACATCCACCACAAGCCAACACATGCCTAATTTCATACCTAATATCAGAGTTATGCACCATAATCGCACACATACAAAACTTGATTCCTTTTTTAGATGTTGTGCATGACAAGGCCAAACTTGCTTAACTTCATAGAGTTTTAATGATCTTTGCTCTAAAAGCCCACATGTGCAAAACTTTGCACCAAAGTTTGGAGTTCTGAACCACAAGCCCCCACGTGCATTAGTTTGTACCATTTTTTGTTATTGTGTATCACAAGTCCACACGTGTATAAGTTTATATGATTAGTTGGGGTTGGACACCGTAGGCCACTGTGTGCATAACTTTGTACATTAGTTAAGATTTGTACACCACAAGCACACACATGGTTAATTTCGTACTTAATTTCAAAGTTATGCATCATCATCCCACACTTAGTAAACGTCATACCATTTTTAGATGTTGAGCACTACAAGACCAAACTTGCCTTACTTCGTGCCGTTTACACTACAAACCCACATGTGCAAAACTTTATACCAAAGTTTGGAGTTCTGAATCACAAGCCCCCACATTCGTAATTTTGTGTTATTTTTAGGAGTTGTGTATCACAAGTCCACACGTGCAAAAGTTTATACAATTAGTAGGGGTTGTACACCATAAGCCGCGACGTGCATGACTTCATACCATTTATATAAGTCATGCACCATAATCCACATGAGCATAACTTTGTACATTATTTAAGAGTTATACACCACAAGCCCCAAAAATGGGTAATTTTGTACCTAATTCCAAAGTTGTGCATCATAATCTCACACATGGGAAACGTCGTATCATTTTTAGATGTTGTGCACGGCAAGACCAAATTAGCCAAACCTCAAGCCATTTGAAAGATCTTTACATTGCAAACCCACATGTGGAAAAATTTATGCAAAAGTTTGGAGTTCTAAATCACAAGCCCCCATGTTTGTAACTTTGAACCATTTTCAAGAGTTATGTGTCCCAAGTTCACACGTGCATAAGTTCATATGATTTGTACGAGTTGTACACCAGAAGCTCCCACGAGAATTCATACCATTTTAGAAGTTGTGCACCACAACCCACACGTTCATAACATTGTACATTATTTTAGTATATGCACCACAAGCCCACACATGCTTAATTTCATACCTAATATCAAAGTTCCACATCATAATTGCACACTTGTGAAACTTCATTCCATTTTTAGATGTTCCGCACGACAAGGCAAAACTCGCTTAACTTCGTGGTGCTTTAATGATCTTTGCACTTTAAACCCACACATGCAAAACTTTGAACCAAAGTTTGGAATTCTGAACCACAAGCCCCCAACTGTGTAACTTTGTACCATGTTTTGGTGTTGTGTATCACAAGTCCACACGTGCATAAGTTTATATGATTAGTATGGATTGGACACCACAAGCGGCCACGTGCTTGACTTCATAAGATTTATATAAGTTGTGCACCACAAAACACATGTGCATAACTTTGTACATTATTTAAGATATGTACACCACAAGCCCACACATGGGTAATGTCATACTTAATTTTAAAGTTCTGCATCATCATCCCACACTTGGTAAGCGTCGTACCACTTTTAGATGTTGAGTATGACCAGACTATACTTGTCTAACTTCGGGCCGTTTACACTATAAACACACACAAGCAAACCTTTATACCAAAGTTTGGAGTTTTGACTCACAAGCCCTCACGTTTGTATCTTTACGCCATTTTTAGGAGTTGTGTATCACAAGTCCACACGTGCATAAGTTTATATGATTTGTAGGGGTTGTACAACAGAAGCCACCACATGCATGACTTCATACCATTTATATAAGTCATGCATGACAACCCACGTGTGCATAACTTTGTACATTATTTAAGAGTTTATACACCACAAGCCCCAGAAATAGGTAATTTCATACCTACTTTCAAAGTTGTGCATCATAATCTCACACATGGGAAATGTCGTACCATTTTTAGATGTTCTTAACGACAAGACCAAACTTGCCAAACTTCGGACCTTTTGAAAGATCCTTACACTACAATCTGACAAGTGCAAAACTTTATACAAAAGTTTGGAATTTTGAATCACAAGCACCCCATGTTTGTAACTTTGAACCATTTTTAGGAGTTGTATATCACAAGTCCACACGTGCATATTCATATGATTTGTACGGGACGTACACCACAAGTCCCCATAAGCATTCATTCCATTTTAAAAGTTGTCCACCACAACCCATACGTTTATAACATTGTACAATGTTTTAGAACAAGCACCACAAGCCCACACATGCCTAATTTTATACCTAATATTAGAGTTGTTCATCGTAATCACACACATGTGAAACTTAATTCCATTTTTAGATGTTGTGCACGACATGACCAAACTTGCTTAACTTTTTGCCCCTTGAAAGATCTTTGCACTATAAGCCCACACGTGCAAAACTTTCTACCAAAGTTTGGAATTTTGAACCACAAGCCCTCGCGTGCATAACTTTGTACCATTTTTAGGTGTTGTGTCCTAAAAGTCCACATGTGCATAAGTTTATATGATTAGTAGGGGTTGTACACCATAAGCCACCGCGTGCATGACTTCATAAGATTTATATAAGTTGTGCACCATGAAACACACGTGCATAACTTTGTACATTATTTAAGATATGTACACCACAAGCCCACACATGGGTAATGTCATACTTAATTTCAAAGTTATGCATCATCATCCCACACTTGGTAAGCACTGTACCACTTTTAGATGTTGAGAATGACAAGACCATACTTGCCTAACTTCGGGCCGTTTACACTACACACATGAGCAAAACTTTATACCAATGTTTGGAGTTTTGATTCACAAGCCCTCACGTTTGTATCTTTACGCCATTTGTAGGAGTTGTGTATCACAAGTCCACACATGCATAAGTTTATATGATTAGTAGGGGTTGTAAAACAGAAGCCACCACATGCATGACTTCATACCATTTATATAAGTCATGCACGACAACCCACATGTGCATAACTTTGAACATTATTTACGAGTTATACACCACAAGCCCCAGAAATAGGTAATTTCATACCTACTTTCAAAGTTGTGCATCATAATCTCACACATGGGAAATGTCGTACCATTTTTAGATGTTCTTAACGACAAGACCAAACTTGCCAAACTTCGGACCTTTTGAAAGATCCTTACACTACAATCTGACAAGTGCAAAACTTTATACAAAAGTTTGGAGTTTTGAATCACAAGAACCCCATGTTCATAACTTTGAACCATTTTTAGGAGTTGTATATCACAAGTCCACACGTGCATATTCATATGATTTGTCCCGTACACCACAAGCCCACATGAGCATTCATTCCATTTTAAAAGTTGTCCACCACAACCCACATGTTCATAACATTGTACAATATTTCAAAACATGCACAACAAGCCCAAACTTGCCTAATTTCATACCTAATATTGGAGTTGTTCATCGTAATCGCACACATGCGAAACTTAATTCCGTTTTTAGATGTTGTGCACAACACGACCAAACTTGCTTAACTTTGTGCCCCTTGAAAGATCTTTGCACTATAAGCCCACACGTGCAAAAATTTCTACCAAAGTACTGAATTTTGAACCACAAGCCCTCACGTGTATAACTTTGTACCATTTTTAGGTGTTATGTACTAAAAGTCCACACGTGCATAAGTTTATATGATTAGTAGGGGTTGTACACCATAAGCCACTACGTGCATGACTTCATATCATTTATAAACGTTTTGCACCACAACCCACACGTGCATAACTTTATACATTAGTTAAGATTTGTACACCACAAGCCGACACATGGGTAATTTCGAACCTAATTTCAAAGTGGTGCATCATAATTCCACAGATGGGAAACAAAGTACAATTTTTAGATGTTGTTCATGACAAAACCAAACATGGCTATCGTCCGGCCGTTTGAAAGATTTTTGCACTATAAACCCACACGTACAAATCTTTTTACGAAAGTTTGGATTTCTGAATCACCGGCCTCCATGATCATAACTTTGCACCATTTTTTGGAGTTGCGTAAAACAAATCCACATGTGCATAAGTTCATATGCTTTGTATGGGTTGTACTCCACAAGCCCCCACGTGCAAGAAATCATAAACACTTGTAGAAGTTGTGCACCACAACCCACACGTTCATAACTTTGTACATTACTTAAGAACAAGCACCACAAGTCCACACATGCCAAATTTCAATCCTAATATCTGAGTTGTGCATCGTAATCGCACACATGCGAAACATTATTCCATTTTTAGCTGTTGTGCATGACAAAACAAAACATTCATAACTTTGTGCTCTTTGAAAGATCTTTGCATTATACGCCTACACGTCCAAAACTTTGTACCAAAGTTTGTAGTTCTGAACCACAAGCCCCCACATGCGTAACTATGTACCATTTTTAGGAGTTGTGTATCACAAGTCCGCACGTGCATAAATTTATATGATTAGTAGGGGTTGTACACCACAAGCCACTGCGTGCATGACTTCCTACCAAGTATATAAGTTCTGTGCCACACAACACACGTGTATAACTTTGTACATTATTTAAGATTAGTACACCACAAGCCCACACATGGGTAATTTCATACTTAATTTCAAAGTTTTGCATCATCATCAAACACTTGGTAAACGTCATACCTTTTTTAGATGTTGAGTATGACATGACCATACATGCCTAACTTTGGGCCGTTTACACTAAAAACCCACATGTGCACAACTTTATACCAAAGTTTGGAATTCAAAATCAGAAGCCCCCATGTTCATAACTTCGCGCCATTTTTAGGAGTTGTGTATCACAAGTGCACACGTACAAAAGTTTATATGATTAGTAGGGGTTGTACACCAGAAGCCACCACGTGCATGACTTCATACCATTTATATAAGTCGTGCACCATAACCCACTTGTGTATTGCTTTGTACAGTATTTAAGAGTTATAAACCACAAGCCCCAGAAATGGGTAATTTCGTACCTAATTTCAGTTGTGCATCATAATCTCACACATGGGCAATGTCATACCATTTTTAGATGTCGTGCATGACAAGACTAAACTAGTGAAACTTTGGGCCGTTTGAAAGCTCTTTACACAAAAACCAACATGTGCAAAACTTTATACAAAAGTGTGGAGTTCTGAATCACAAGACCCCAAGTTCGTAACTAGAACCATTTTTAGGAGTTGCGTATCCCACGGTCTCCCATGCATAAGTTCATATGATTTGTATAGGTTTTACACCACAATCCCCCATGAGCAACTATTTTAGAAGTTGTGCACCATAACCGACATGTTCATAACATTGTACATTATTTCAGAACATCCACCACAAACCCACACATGCCTAATTTCATACCTAATATCAGAGTTGTACACCGTAATCGCACACTTACAAAACTTCATTCCATTTTTAGATGTTGTGCATGGTAAGGCCAAACTTTCTTAACTTCGTGGTGTTTTAATGATCTTTGCACTATAAGCCCACACGTGCAAAACTTTGTACCAAACTTTGGAGTTCTGAACCACAAGCCCCCACGTGCATTACTTTGTACCATGTTTTGTTATTTTATATCACAACTCAACACGTGCATATGTTTATATGATTAGTTGGGGTTAGACACCACAAGCCACTGCGTGCATAATTTTGTACATTATTTAAGATTTGTACACCACAAGCCAACACATGGGTAATTTCCTACTTAATTTGAAAGTTGTGCATCATCATCCCATACTTGGTAAACGGCATACCTTTTTTAGATGTTGAGCACGACAAGACCAAACTTTCCAAACTTCATGCCATTTAGACTACAAATCCACACGTGCAAAACTTTATACCAAAGATTGGAGTTCTAAATCACAAGCCCCCACGTTCGTAATTTTGCACCATTTTTAGGAGTTCTGTATCACAAGTCCACATGTGCATAAGTTTATACGATAAGTAGCGGTTGTACACCAGAAGCCACCACGTGCATGACTTCGTACCATTTATAAAAGTTGGGCACAACCCACATGACCATAACTTTGTACGTTATTTAAGAGTTATACACCACAAGCCCCAGAAATGGGTAATTTCGTACCTAATTTCAAAGTTGTGCATCATAATCTCACACATGGGAAACGTCGTACCATTTTTAGATGTTGTGCACGATAAGACCAAACTAGCAAAACTTTGGGCCATTTGAAAGATCTTTACACTACAAACGCTCATGTGAAAAACTTTATACACAAGGTTGGAGTTCTAAATCACAAGCCCCCACGTTCATAACTTTGAACCATTTTTAAGAGTTGTGTATCCCAACTTTACACGTGCATAAGTTCATATGATTTGTACAGGTTGTACACCAGAAGCCCCCACGAGCATTCATACCATTTTAGAAGTTGTGCACCACAACCCACATGTTCATAACATTGTACATTATTTCTGAATATGCACCAGAAGCCCACACATGCCTAATTTCATACCTAATATCAGAGTTGTGCCCTGTAATCACACACTTGTGAAACTTCATTCCATTTTTAGATGTTATGCACAACAAGGCGAAACTTGTTTAACTTCATGGCGCTTTAATGATCTTTGCACTATAAGCCCACATGTGCAAAACTTTGAATCAAAGTTTGGAGTTCTGAACCACAAGCCCCCAACTGTGTAACTTTGTACCATTTTTTGGTGTTGTGCATCACAAGTCCACATGTGCATAAGTTTATATGATTAGTAGGGATTGGACACCAGAAGCCACCGTGTGGATGACTTCATAAGATTTATATAAGTTCTGTGCCACAAAACACATGTGCATAACTTTGTACATTATTTAAGATTTGTACACCAAAAACCCACACATGGGTAATGTCGTACTTAATCTCAAAGTTGTGCATCATCATCCCACACTTGGTAAGCGTCATACCACTTTTAGATGTTGAGTACGACAAGACCATACATGCCTAACTTCGGGCAGTTTACACTATAAACACACACGTGCAAAACTTTATACTAAAGTTTTGAGTTCTGAATCATAAGCCCCCACGTTTATATCTTTGCGCCATTTTTAGCAGTTGGGTATCAGAAGTCCACACATACATAAGTTTATATGATTAGTAGGGGTTGTACAGCAGAAGCCACCACATGCTTGACTTCATACCATTTATATAAGTTGTGCACGACAACCCACATGTACATAACTTTGTACATTATTTAAGAGTTATACACCTTAAGCCCCAGAAATAGGTAATTTCATAGCTAATGCCAAAGTTGTGCATCACAATCTCACACATGGGCAACGTCGTACCATTTTTAGATGTTGTTAATGACAAGACCAAACTTGCAAACTTCGGGGTTTTTGAAAGATCTTTACACTACAATCCCACAAGTGCAAAACTTTACACAAAAGTTTGGAGTTCTGAATCACAAGCCCCCCAATTCATAACTTTGAACCATTTTTAGGAGTTGATACATATCACAAGTCCACACGTGCATAAGTTCATATGATTTGTACGGGATGTACACCATAAGCCGCCACCAACATTCATTTCCACCACAACCCACATGTTCATAACATTGCACAATATTTCAGAACATGCACCACAAGTCCACACCTGCCTAATTTCATACCTAATATTAGAGTTATGCATCGTAAGCACACACTTGGGAAACTTAATTCCATTTTTAGATGTTGTGCATGACACGACCAAACTTATTTAACTTTGTGCCCCTTAAAAGATCTTTGCACTATAAGCCCACACGTGCAAGTTTGGAATTTTGAACCACAAGCCATCACGTGCATAACTTTGTACTGTTTTTAGGTGTTGTGTACTACAAGTCCACACGTGCATAAGTTTATATTACTAGTAGGGGTTGTACACCACAATCCACCGCATGCATGACTTCATATCATTTATAAAAGTTGTGCACCACAACCCACACGTACATAACTTTATACATTATTTAAGATTTGTACACCACAAGCCGACTCATGGGTAATTTCGTACCTAATTTCAAAGTTGTGCATCATAATTTCACACATGGGAAACAAAGTACAATTTTTAGATGTGTTCATGACAAGACCAAACATGCCTATCGTTGGGCCGTTTGAAATATTTTTGCACTATAAACCCACACATACAAATCATTTTACCAAGGTTTGGATTTCTAAATCACAGGCCCCCATGATCGTAACTTTGCACCATTTTTTGGAGTTGCATAAAACAAATCCACACGTGCATAAGGTCATATGATTTGTATGGGTTGTACTCCACATACCCCCACGTGCACGACATCATAAACATTTGTAGAAGTTGTGCACCACAACCCACACATTCATAACTTTGTATATTATTTAAGAACATGCACCACAAGTCCACACATGCCAATTTTCAAACCTAATATCTGAGTTGTGCATCGTAATAGGACACATGCGAAACATTATGCCATTTTTAGCTGTTGTGCATGACAAAACAAAACATGCATAACTTTGTGCTCTTTCAAAGATCTTTGCATTATACGTCCACGCGTGCAAAACTTTGTACCAAAGTTTGTAGTTCTAAACCACAAGCCCCCACGTGCATAACAATGTACCATTTTTAGGAGTTGTGTATCACTAGTCCACACGTGCATAAGTTTATATGATTAGGAGGGATTGTACACCATAAGCCACTCCGTGCATGACTTCATACCATGTATAAAAGTTGTGCACAACAAACCACACTTGCATAACTTTGTACATTATTTAAGAGTTATACACCACAAGCCCTAGAAATATGTAATTTCGTACCTAATTTCAAATTTGTGCCTCATAATCTCACACATGGGAAATGTCATACCATTTTTAGATGTTGTGCACGATAAGACCAAACTTGCCAAACTTCGGGTCATTTGAAAGATCTTTACACTTCAAACTCACATGTTCATAACTTTATAACAAAGTTTGGAGTTCTGAATCACAAGCCCCCACGTTCGTAACTTTGCACCATTTTTAGTAGTTGTGTATCACAAGTCCACACGTGTATAAGTTCATATGATTTGTACAGGTTGTACACCACAAGCCCCCACGAGTATCCATACCATTTTTTCGGTTGTGCACCATAACCCACATTTTCATAACATTGTACATTATTTCAGAACATGCACCACAGGCCCACACATGCCTAATTTCATCCCTAGTATCAGAGTTGTGCATCGTAATCACACACCTACGAAATATCATTCCATTTTTAGATGTTGTGCATGATAAGACAAAACTTGCTTAACATCGTGGCATTTGAAAGATCCTTGCACTATAAACCCACACGTGCAAAACTTTGTACCAAAGTTTGGAGTTCTGAACCAAAAGCCCCCACGTGCATAACTTTGTACCATTTTTTGGTGTTATGTATTACAAGTTCACACGTGCATAAGTTTATATGATGACTAGGAGTTGGACACCACAATCCACTATGTGCTTCACTTCATACCATTTATATCAGTTGTGCACCACAACCCACACATGCATAATTTTGTACACTATGTAAGATTTGTACGCCACAAGCCCACAGATGGGTAATTTCGTACCTAATTTCAAAGTTATGCATCAACACCCCACACTTTGGTAAACGTTGTTCCATTTTAATATGTAGTATACGACAGGACCAAACTTGCTTAACTTCGGGCCATTTACACTACAAACCCACGCGTGCAAAACTTTATACCAAAGTTTGGAGTTCTGAATCACAAGCCCCCACATTCGCAACTTTGCGCCATTTTTAGGAGTTATGTATCCCAAGTCCACACATGCATATGTTTGTGATTAGTAGGGGTTGTACACCATAAGCCACCACGTGCATGACTTCATACCATTTATATAAGTCGTGCACCACAACCCACATGTGCATAACTTTGTACATTATTTAAGAGTTATACACCACAGGCCCTAGAAATGGGTAATTTCGTACCTAATTTCAAAGTTGTGCATCATAATCTCACACATAGGAAATGTTGTACCATTTTTAGATGTTGTGCACAACAAGACCAAACTAGCCAAACTTTCGGCCGTTTGAAAGATCTTTACACTATAAACCGAAGTGTACAAAATGTTATACAAAAGTTTGGAGTTCTGAATCACAAGCCCCCACGTTCGTAACTTTGCACCATTTTTAGGAGTTGTGTATCACAAGTCCACACGTGCATAAGGTCATATGATTTGTATGGGTTGTACACCACAAGGCCCCACGAGCATTCATACCATTTTAGAAGTTGTGCACCACAACCCACGCGTTCATAACATTGTACATTATTTCATAACATGTACCACAAGGCCACACAAGCCTAATTTCATACCTAATATCAAAGTTGTGCATCGTAATCGCACACTTGTGAAACTTTATTCCATTTTTAAATGTTGTGCACGACAAGACCAAGCTTGCATAACTTTGTGCCTTTTGAAAGATATTTGCATTATAAGCCCACAAGTGAAAAACTTTGTACCGAAGATTCGAGTTTTGAACCATAAGCCCTCATGTGCATAACTTTGTACATTATTTAAAATTTGTACACCACAGTCAACACATGGGACACGTAGGACCATTTTTGGATGTTGTGCACGAAAAAACCAAACTTGCCTATCATCGGGCTGTTTGAACGATCTTTGCACTATAAACCCACATGTGCAAAGCTTTTTACCAAAGTTTGGATTTCTGAATCACAAGCCCCCATGATCGTAACTTTACACCATCTTTAAGAGTTGTGTAAAACAAGTCCACACATGTATAATGTCATATGATTTATACGAGTTGTACTCCACAAGCCCCCACATGCATGACATCATAAACATTTGCAGAAGTTGTGCACCACAACCCACACGTTCATAACTTTGTACATTATTTAAGAACATGCACCACAAGCCCACACATGCCTAATTTCAAACCTAATATATGAGTTGTGCATCGTAATTGCACACATGCAAAACTTCATTCCATTTTTATATGTTGTGTATGGCAAAACCAAACTTGCATAACTTCATGCCTTTTAAAAAATCTTTGCATCATACGCCCACACGTGCAAAACTTTGTACCAAAGTTTGTAGTTTTGAACTACAAGCCCCTATTGTTTCGATTCTTTGAAAAATTTTATTTTTGATTAATTTTCATAAAAATATAGATCATGAACATTATTTCTCCCATGATCACCATATGAAATACTAGGATTT
>JAOXJP010078586.1:0-15055 GCA_025762735.1 Platanus orientalis
AAACAGAGCGGAATGGCGTAACAGGATTCATGTAGCCGACCCCAAATAGTTGGGAAAAGGCTGTTTGTTGTTGTTGTTGTTGTATATAGTGTTTCCATAGATTCAATTCCATAGACGACAACGTGTTAGCAATGAGGGTATTTTTGCACACGGGTATATACAGCTGTGGTGAATATTGGTATTTTTGTTTTTTACATCCAAATATATGAATATATGGTCATATGGTGTGGAATACCCTAACCGAACGACACTTCTCTCAATTCTTCTTCCTCTTCTCTTCTTCTTCTTTCTTCTGATTGGTAGGTAAGATACACAAGGCACACACCTACAACAACTTGGTATCAAAGCTAGGTTCATTTTCTGTCGTCGTCTGATCCGTAGGAGGAGGTGCTAATGTCAGCACACTCGAAGGTTGGTTCGAGGTGAAGGGTGTTTCAAGAGAACTCAATTTCAAAGTTTTTTGGTGCAATCGGTTTGTCAAACAGAGCTTGAAAATTATTTTTAGGGAATTTTCTTTCAAAATTAAAAAAAAAAAAAAATCCAAATTTGGTTTTTTGATCGATGTGATCAATCCGAAAGCTTTCTGACAGTTTGATTCATATAGAATATGTCGTTTTTTATATAGAAAGAATTTAGATTTTGTTTTGTGAAGATTGGTTGAGAAACGAGAGAGAGGTGAAGTTTCTCATGGGTCACTATTGCCACCTAACATCTCTCACGATCTAGGTGGTGACTAGTGCCTCCAACAACAATCGTGTGATGCTTACTTACAAAATTCAGGATCGTAGGAGGCTTTCTAAGCTCTTGACGAATTGATTTCATAGTTGTGGACAGGTTCTTCAATCCTCTACTCTCTCCAGTGATCATGTGAGTCAGCGTTGAGTATGTGGTCGTGATCTTCAGTTCAGGCCTATCCCAACAGTGACTATTAGTTGCAATAACCCATGTTAAAGCATCAAATTAAGTTACTTGGTTGTGCAGTGTTGTGAATATCCACAAAAGGTTGTGTAGCCTTGTGTGAGGAGTTAGCCAATACCTGTAAGGGTATAGAACTTGTTTGTGGTTGATTTGATTAACTAAACAATGTCAGAAAATCAAAATACTATTACATCTCCAAGAACTAATGTTAACAACCTTGGAGGGGGTGTTAATGAATCCCTAAATTCTCTAATTACCACTATGCGTCTTGACAGTACAAATTTTCTCGCATGGTCTCAATCAGCGAAATTATACATTACTGGTAAGGGTAAGACAGCATACTTGATAAGTGCAGCGAAAATACATAAACCAACGGAGCCGACATTTACGAAGTGGGAAGCCGAGAATGTTATGGTGATGTCGTGGCTTCTTCACTCTATGCAACATAATATTTTCAATAATTATTTATTTTTGTCTATTGCAAAGGCGATTTGGGACTCTGTCACTAAGATGTACTCTAAGAGAGGGAACAAGGCCCATTTGTATGATCTACATTAGGGGTCTCTAAACTAAGATAGGGTGATCAGTCTCTTGCTGATTACTACTCTACTCTGCGAAGTTTATGGGAGGAAATTGATTTTTATGATATCGTTAAGGCCCAATGTACCAAGGATGCAACTCTATAAAATCAAAAGGTCGAAAAAACCAGGATCTCTGAGTTTCTAGCCGGCCTCCACCCAGATGAGGTTTTTGCACATTTATCTCAGGAGGAGGATAGACGTCATCTAATGGTTCCGCCTCAACAATCTATAGTTGATCGTTCAACGTTTGTGACCACTTCACAGCACGGAGGACATGGGTCTTTTCGTGGCCGAGGTGGAGGAGGTCGTGGTGGAGCCTCACAAGAGGATAGAGATAAGTTAAAGTGTGAACATTGTGGTCGTTTTCGACACACCAAAGAAACCTGTTGGGATCTTCATGACCGTCCCCAGTAGGAGGCCTAAGGTCGATCGCAGCATGGTAGTTTTACTAGTGGAAGAGGTAGTTTTCATCCTGCGACTAGATCCAGTGTACACTTAGTTACCTCGTCTATAGAGTCCGCCTCCACTTCCACATTAGCTCCAAACAACACTAGCTTCACTCACGATCAGGTTGAAACTCTTCGTCGCTTCATAGCTAGCTTAGCGCCACTTATATCTACCGCACCCACAAGCTCATTTGCCCAGTCAAGTACAAATGCATATGCCTTTAGTGCATCTACCTCTACATCTAGCGTCTCCTGAGTCATTGATTCAGGTGCTTCAAACCACATGACAGGTAATTCCTCTTTGTTTTCATCATATAGTATCTGTTCAGGTCAACAAAAAGTGTGTACAATAGATGGCTCTTTATCCTCTATCGTAAGAAAAGGGTCCATCCATGTTACTCCATCCATTACTTTATCATTTGTTCTTCATGTTCCTAACCTTGCTCTCAATTTGATATCCATCAGTCATATTATCAATTCTCTTAACTGCAATGTCACCTATTTTCCTTCTTTTTGCCTGTTTCAGGACTTAGTGACGAAGAAGATTATTGGTAGAGAACATGAGGAAGGAGGACTGTACCAACTTGATATGGACTCAACCAGAGCTTTCTCTACTCCACAGATTTCACTGTTCCACAGCTGCAATTACCTGTTTTGGCTTCAATTTGAGGGGAGAGCACCCAACTATTGTAATGGCATCATCGGCTTGGACATTCCTCCTTGTTTACCTCAAAGAAAATTTTCCCTTTATTCTCCTCTTTTTCATCTATGGATTTGTCTTGTGATGTTTGTGAACTTGTAAAACATTATCGGAGTTCTTATAGTTCAAGTAATAATAAAACTAATTCTCCTTTTGTTATAGTTCATTCTGATGTGTGGGGGCTTACCCCAGTTACTTCTCAATTTGGATTTAGCTATTTCATTACATTTGTAGATGATTTTTCTAGGGCTATGTGCGTGTACTTACTAAAGTCAAAAAAATGAGGTATTCTATGTTTTTCAACTCTTCCATAAAATGGTTGAAATATAATTTGATACCAAACTCAAAATACTTCACTCTGATAATGGTGGAGAGTATGTTTCTCGTGCATTATCTTCCTATTTGTCCTCCCATGGTATTCTACATCACACCACATGTCCCCATACTCCAGAGCAAAATGGTATAGCGGAAAGAAAAAACCGCCATCTTTTGAAAGTTACCCATGCTCTTCTCATCCAAATGAAAGTTCCCAAGGTTTTATGGGTGGATGCTCTCCTCACTACCACCTACCTCATTAATTGACTTCCCACTCGTGTGCTTGACTTCCAATGCCCCCTCCAAGATCTCTCTCATAAATCCACTATGTTTCACATTCCCCCAAAGGTGTTTGGATGCATGTGTCTTGTCCATGTTTATAAAGCAGACAAGTCTAAATTGGATCCTAAAGCCTTAAAATGTGTATTTCTAAGTTATGCTACTGATCAAAAAAGAAACAAGTGTTATGATCCAACCTCTCGAAAGCTTTTTGTCTCCCTTGATATTACCTTCTTTGAATCTTTCCCGTTTTTTATTTTAGTAGACCTCATCCTCAAAGGGGGACTGATGGTAGTGATGATGTGTCCCCTCGTCTAGTCCCACCTTATGTATTTGATTTTGGTGGTCATGTTAGTGATGAAAGTAAGACAGATGGACATAATACTCAGGGAGAGAATGATAGTGACAACTCAGACATCTCAGACCAAGTTACAACTCAGGGGGAGAAAAGAGTTGGTACTTCCAAAGATATACAAGTTTATGAACGAAAGAAATGAAAAGTCTCCACTACTCATGTACCTTAACTAGTTTCTTCCTTATCACCACCTGATCCAGGTAATTCATTCGCCCCATTTGATTTACACCTACCTATTGCTCAAAGAAAAGGTGTATGTACATGTACTCAACATCCTATTGCTAATTTTGTATCTTATTATCATCTCTCACCCAAGAACAAAGTCTTTTCTCTATCTTTGTCCTCCATGTCTATCCCTCACAGTGTGTCTAAAGCATTATCCCAAGAACCCTGGAAAGATGCTATGATAGAAGAGATGAACGCATTAGAAAAAAATGGTACCTAGGAATTGGTTGAGCTTCCAAAGGGAAAATCTACTTTCGGGTGTAAATGGGTTTTCACTATAAAGTTAAAACCAGATGGCACTATTGACAGATATAAGTTCAACTAGTTACTAAGGGATATACTTAAACCTATGGTATCGATTATCAAGAAACTTTCGTACTAGTTGCCAAGATGAATTCCGTGTGAATCCTGATCTTTGTGGCAATTAATAAAGGATGGCCATTGCTACAGTTGGATGTTAAAAATACATTTCTCTATGGTGATCTACAAGAAGTCTACATGAACAATGTTAGCAATGAGGGTATTTTTGTAATAAAGGGTATATACACAAGGGTATATACGTCTGTGGGATATATGGGTATTTTCGTCTTTCACATCAAAATATATGAATATATGGTCGTATAGTGTGGAATACCCCAACTAAATGACACTTCTCTCAGTTCTTCTTCTTCTTCTTCTGATTGGTAGGCAAGATACACAAGGCACACACCTACGACAACTCAATGTATGTCATGAGGAGGTGACGGTTCTCCCGATCATCATAGATGGTTGTTTTCTATATGTAATGATTTTTAAGTGTGCATTAGTGTTTAATCTATCAAATCTTGAAGTTCATAAAAAAAATCCTTCGTTTGTTAAGCATTTCCCCCTATTTCCTTTTTTCTAAGTGTTTCCCTACGATACAAGATACGTATCACTATCCCAAGGGTGCAATACAGTGCGTGATACCGATACTTTAAACCTACATGTAGAGAAAGACAAAAAAAGTAAATCAGGATTCCAGGGCTGAAAGAGAACTTATCTTTTAATAATTTGAAGACTGAACTCTCTCAAACACACAATTGTATGATGTTGTCTTCTAGGATGAAGATTGTAAACCAACAAATTAAAAGAAGAAATAGAAAAGAAGGAAGAACAATATAGTGATTCCAAATCACTATAGAGTTTAGGGGCCTCCAATATCCTTCCACTGTCCAACCATGGGAGTTAAGATTGAAGTCCAACTTCAAATCAAAACCCAAAGAATGCATAAGCTTAAAACAAATACTCTTCTCCTGGCGACATGTTCAGTAGTAGGGTCATTCATTTCGCCTTCTTGGCATCATTCCGAGAGGTTGTGAATGAAGAGTGAGATTTATTGAGTTAAGCTTTGGCTTGCTGCTTAGAATTTCTGGGGTTGGACTTCAAAACCTTATTGCCATGGTTGATCTGTGGATCCCCTACAGTAGTTCAAAACTACTGTAGGTCTTCGTCCTCTCCTTCGTCTGCAATTTTTTATTTTTTTTATTTTTTTTTGCTGTATTAAGGCTATCCAAGGCTGCAACATCAACCTATCAGTGCTAATAGGGAACTGCAGATCAGTCTTCAAGTGCTGGGTTATTTGTGGTTGATCAAGACTGAATTTTGGTGATTGTTTATAATATATAGTTCGGTCTGCCATTGGTTCTAAGGGAGCATCAATTGGGAAGCCCTAGTCCACTGTGTGGATATATTGTTTTTATAAACTCTGATTCATACCTTAATTTTGGATAGAAACCTGAGTTCTGCAAATTTGCACCATACATTTCTTCCTAGTTCAGCACTCCACATACTGCCACATAGCTCTTTGACCTTGCTGCTTTGAGAGAGACTGCAACAGCACACCATCTACAAAGTCATCATACACATAAATGTAAAGTTCTTCCTGAACTTTTTATGATCTTTCCAGAACTGAATTCTTTCAATTACAGTATCTTCATCTCTCTCTTGAATGCTTTGCAACTCTCTCACGGAGTTGTTCCATCCACCAACTTCGACTGAAAACACCTTCCAGCTTGAGAGCTTTAAACTTGATGATTCCATGGGTTTAGTGTCACTCAAAACAATAAGTCCTTATTGTTCTTTCTTTCACCTATCATAATTGCATCTAGTTTCTCTGAAGATGACACTGCATCATCAATAGTCACAACTGCACCACTCTGCCTTCATACTCTGAAGCTCAATTAAATTGTTTATATGACCACTTTGTTCATGTGAGTATTTCTGAATCAATTATAAAATCCATGTCATAGTCAATTTTCCATTTAAGCAAGCTACCACACAAGCATCAATTCCTCTAGGATAGAAGTCAAGGCAAGGGTACTCTAAACTTCTCAATAGAAGAGATCCCCACATATGATGCTTGAACGTTCCACACTTCATGTGTTGTACACAGCATGAGGACTAACTTAAATTATGTCCCTGATGAACACAGGTCCAATGGCCTTTCAATTATTCAGCAGCAAGCCTATTTTGAGGCTCACAATCAGATGTAGGCCCAATAGACTGATAGTGGTATTGGTGTAACTTGGATGGTCAGACTGGGGACAATTAAGCTAATTATAACTACATAAGAACTAAATGGTCAACCGTAACTCTCATTCAATAAGATCTCGCGCATTAGATAGGGAATGAGAAGATACTATTGGAGCTTCTATTTCATTCATGGAGAAGAGGCGCCCTAAACTGATACCTTGCAACCCTATTTACCAGGATAGTAAAAGCACCCTTGTTACACATCTGCGTCACTGACTTGAAATCTCTACCCTGTCACCAACTTATGGCATAACTTCTGCATCACCTAGTCGCATGCACATCACCTACTGCACTTACACATAACTCCACTTTCCTGAACAACCCTTCTGAGTAATCTTAAAATTACATCATAGCAATAGTTGGCATTGTTAAAATAATACTTTTTATGACCAAGAAACTACCTGTACTTGATATGGATTAAGTTAAGTCTGTTCAAACCTACAAGGTTTTCTTGATATGCATCAGCGCATGCAAACGGCCCATTGTTAGGCATGGTAACTCGGAAGCCCATACTTTCTAAAGTGTCTGTGAAGTTATACAATAGTATTGAACAATAGATTATTGCATGGCCATCAACTGGAAGAAGTACAAGAATGTTTAAAAACATCCCTGGTCGGATGGAAACACAATAATTAAGACAGAATCAACAACAAATTAAGATTTTATAGGAGACTGTCGAGATTAATTCTGATGGCTTTTTCTTTTGGTAGAGGTTTGGGTCCTGTGTCACAGGATCCATAAAGCGGGTCTGACTTCTGAGGCACCCATAAGTTTTCACGTGTCTCATGTTCAAAGCATTGGAATCGACCACTGAACAGGTCCCACCTCAAAGACTGTCTGGGCCAGAAATTAGCACAATCCTAAACCATTGGGTCTGTAGTTTATTATTGGATCTTTTCTTAGATGTTTTCTACTGATTTTCCAACAAGTATAATAAAATACAAAAATTGTGGTCACAAGGTCAGGCTGATATTTGGCTTGAGCAATCTCTGGGCTGGGACCCATCCAATGGTGGGTCACAATTTTCTATACCTGAGAAACCTGTCCAAAATGAATTCCCCAAACTGTTCTATGGGTTCCATATCACAGGAACCAAGATTTTCCTTTTCTTTTCTGTGAAAAGAGAAATTTGAAATGTATTTAGCTAGTAGAGAGTAAGAGTACATAATTCAATGAATAAAATTTCATTTTCAATGAATTTTTTCCCTGGGGAGTAATAAAATTTCAAGGAAATTTCGCTAGAATGTTTCAAAATAATAGAAAATTTGCAGACATTTTCAATGTCAATTACAATGATTATTTTCAATAAAACTTCAAAGAATGTTATAATGTATGATTACACTCTCAAGACTCACAGATCAATAGTTATAGTTAAAGGGCTATCAGACATTTTTTATTGTAAAAATGTCAAATTGCATGAATACTATATATTTCAACCTAAATTAGTCATTTATAAACAAATTTTATATAACACATATCTTTAATTTATGTGTGTGTGTGTGTGCATACATTCATACATACATACATACATGTATGTCTGTATGTATGTATGTATGTATGTATGTATGTATGTATGCATGCATATCACAACTGAATGGAATTGGAGTGAGTTCTAGCTTGAGCAAACTAATTCCCATCAATATTATTGATATCAGTGAAGTTTTACCAAGTTTTTTATTATCTTTCAGTAATAGCAACAAAGAAATTTTGAAACATTTGTATTCCCCTGTATTTCATTTCACCCACCCTAAAAATAAGAAAATTTTGACAAAAGTTTTCTAAATTTCACTGAAATTTTGAACCATGATATAATTAACATTAAAATGTGTATTAAGATGCCTATCTACCTAATAGGATTTAAGGTTATACCCAATCGTCAGACCTTATGTGCTGCATGACCGCCATGTCTTCCCCTTCAATCTGAGCCTTCACATCACTGCATTTAGTGTCAGCAAATTAAAAGACAAAAAGAACAGAATATGTTAAAAAAGCACAGCAATAAGTGATTTTTATGGACACTCTGACGTTTATTTTGTGTTTTAGTGTACATGATAACAGATCCAACTCAACACAGCTTATCCCAGCTACTAGGGTTAGCTACATTACATGCGTGCATCATATCATTTTTTACCATCAATCTATAGAGCAGCTCCCATATATAGACTAGCATCTAGAAAAATAAACAAGACCAAGTTATTTTGTTAAGCCAGTAAAAAGTAGTTGTGTGGGATATATAGATGCAAGAGCATTATATTATAATGGTAAAGAATCACATAGAATAAAATAGAAAAATATATATATAGAAAAATTATCTAGGTTAGATTTGAGTTTTAGTAAAGAGTTTTGTTAGTATGAGTCTGCTTTATTAGTTCTAAATTCAAGAAGTCCAAAAGAGGAGATTTTATATGCAGAAGAATTTTTATGAGCCAACAAGGTTTTATTTCAGGTTTAAATTTCTACCACTCAACAAGTATATTTTAGGTGGTTCTTGGTGTGAGGATCTTTTCAGTTTTACAATGCAAGGGAATAAAGTTGAGAGATTTTTAGAAGTTCTTCTAGAATAGAGAAATGAACCTGTGTAAACCTCAAAAACAAGTGTAAAGGGGGACAATAAAAATTGAAACAATATAATCTCTATTGGTTATTAGTGTTTCTACTAAATTTCGTGGTGCCAAATCTACTAATATGGATATCCCACGTTTTCAGTATACTCAAATATATGCAGCTGTCTTTCATCGGATTTGGTATAAAAAAAAAAAAAAAGCTCTTGGGATTTTTCTAACCACCATGACTAGTTGCAAGTGACATTACTACGAATATGGTGAATATTCAACACACTTTAAACGTTACAATGGATATGGAAAAAATTCACCGAAGCTGAACGAAATGAGATGTTGATTAACCTGTAATTCAACTTCAAATGTTACAAAAATCAATAGATAAATTTTGCGATATGTATAATGTCAGTTGCTCAATGAGAAAAGGTTCCTAGGCCATCAGGAGAAGCTCATCATCAATAAAATATGTTGAACCTTGAAAGTGAAAGCTTTATGTTGATTTACCAGAAGATTTCAAAGATGCATCCAGTAATCTCAATTAACAAAGTGAAGTGCATGACACCAATGTTCAAAAAGAATATTTTTCAGAGGAGCATTAGCTCATGCCTAATGCAAATTGCAAGTTAAGCTAAAACTAGAAATCCTAACAATTTTGGTTGACACATTAGTTAGGGAGAATTCAAGTCCAACTTCCAGAAAATGCATTATTAATAGTTGAGAAACCAATATTGTTTCATTGATTTCAATGCATATCAAGTTACCACACTGTTATTTCACTGAGGTCAGAGTTCAATCCACTCACTTTTGATCATATGGTTGATTGTTTAACTTAATTGAAGAGATTGTTGACAAGAAACAGGTTTCATTAATATAAAAGAAACACAGGAAAAGGTAAAATACAGAAATGCATGTATCTCATCCGATAGACAAGCAAATTGCAGAATTGCAGTATGCAAGTTGAACTCAAAGATGAATTTGTTCGGCATTAGGAGAGATTGAAGCAGACATATAGTGTTATCGTGTGGTACCAGATTCCATCTTCCATTGAGTAGTGTTAATTCTACTCAGCTGTGTAGTACCTGCCAATTCTACATACATCGATGTACGTACCAAGTCTGTGAATCCAATTGGTGCCAACAATTAGAAAATAAATGCCCAGAAATTTTCTAAAACTTATGTTTGAGTGAAGATTATGCCGAATTATTCAAACATGTGAAATGTCTTTCCTACTAAAGAGTTTCTCGCTATTTTATATGGCAGAAAACATGAACTATATTTCCCTAGAAGATCTGATTTCTTTTCTTCTTCTTCTTCTTCTTCTTCTTCTTCTTTTGCAGAAAGGTGAAACAGGGAGAAAAAAAAAAGATCTTTCTTCTTTGTACATCTAAATTTTGGTTCTTTTGTTTCATCAGACATTTTCTTTGTTTTATCAATGCTTGATTCAAGTTCTGTTTCCCTGATGTCCCGTCCCATCTGGGTGTATTACCTCAACTGATGACTATGATGAAATCATTAAATGATGATTATCTCCTATATAGTCATGATTTTTCAAGGGCAGCTGGTATTAGGTCATCATTATGTCTCAATCTATAGCCCCTCTTTTGGTTCCACCCAACCCATCTGATGAGGACATGGAGGCAAGGTGGGGCCCACATGTGGCGATGGTGGGGTCCATGCATGATGAGGAGCAAGGAAGAGCATTGGAGTATCTTAGCAAGAGTTTTGTTTTGTTTTAAAGTGGTCTAGTAGAGATTTTATTAATTTTTTTTCTGTTTCATTAGTTATTAGAATAGGACATACGTGGAATTTTAGTTTTTTATATAAGACAAAATTGAAACTAGCTTCAAAATAGGGTTTTTGCCAAAGAGAAATCTCTTCCACACGATTTGAGAACGAGTATCTTTGTGTTTGATAGCTAGGATTAAATTAGAGGGGGTTGGCTTATAAAAATAGCCCTCACATTTTGTACTAAATTTTTAATGATGAAAGTTAATAAAATTCTGGTTATTTCCCCTCTAACGAGTAGAATATTTCCCTAGTTTCTCTTCCAAGCTTTGGCCATGGTTGGTGATTTCCATGGATCGTGGGGTTGGTGATTTCCTCACAAGTATCTCCTTTCTTCTTCTTCTTCTTCTTCTTTATTAATTTTCTGGTTTATTTACTTACCTTCTTGCTGTCCCACAACCCCCATACATCTACATAAGGTTCCAACCATCTCCATATTTATTATCTTCAATCCATAAACCTTCCTACACCAGCCAGCCATTCAAACTCTCATTCCTTTTGACTTCTATCATCATCAACCTTATTTCCATACACCCTATATCATTCAAATATTACAAAATCCCAAGAAATTTCTCTAAAATTTTCTAAAATATTCATTCCACTTGCTGTCAGAAAATTTCCAGCAACTTGCTACTAAGGATTTCTTCAAATTCCATGGGATTGATACTCCATACCATGCAGCAACTATAACACCCCGCGTTGCACCTAAAGGGTAACAATATAATTTAACATATATAAGGGTAAAAATTGTCATTTCACATGTTTCAGACAAACCTAGACCTAGTTTAGAATGAGTTGGAGTATCATTGGACCACTTGGGTTTGATTTTGGAAACCCAAAGTGAAGAAAACTAAGAATTCAACAAAATTCAGGCGTGACCGATCACAAACCCCGTGGCCAATCACAAAACTCCTAGCTGGTGTACTAATCACACATAAGAGGCACAACTCTCGAGTGTTGCAAATCATGTTCATGACCGATCACAAACCCTATGACCGGTCAGAGTTGTGACTGATCACAAACCCCGTGACCTGTCACACTCAGGATATTTCACAAGTACGTAAATGACATGTCACTCACCCATTTGACCCCCACGAATGTGAAATCTCGACTTGAACAAGTTAAACTATTCTAATATTTCATTTAGGTTATTTAAAGTGATTAGAACAAAGAGGGAAAGGGAGGAAAGCTTGGAAAAGAAAGAAGAAGGTATTCCCCAATTGGGTAAGTTTCACTTTCAACCTTGAAAATTTGCTAGAAGCCTATGATAGGGGATTTTCTTCCTATATCTAGCTTAGATGATTATGGATCTTGGTTATCTATCTCAGTTTATGTTAGAGCTGTCAACCATCTAATTATTATCCGTGTTCGATTCACTAATATTCAATTCGAATAAATATATATCCGATTCGATTATTCGACTAAATTTTCGAATTTATTGAAATTTATATTTATATTATAATGTTGTAGGACATGTTATGTAGAATACAACATAAGAATACCATAACCTTAACCCATTTCTCATCTCTCATTCCCAATTTGAACGAAAGAAAGCTCCCAGTAGCTAGCTTCCCATTCTCTCATTAATCTATCAATCGTCTTTTATTTCTATAATTCCTAGGTCTTTATTGATTTCGTAAATATCCAAAAAATATTCGACTCCGATCTGATATTCGATTAAATAAACAAATTCAAATACGGTATAGCCTATATCAGATTCATATTCGATCCGTTGAGAGCCCTAGTTTATATGTTTTAACCATTGAATACCATGTTTTCTTATAGAGGAAAGAGGTTTGGACAAGAGAAAGAAGCTTTTGGTGGAAGATTCTCTTCAAGATCAAGTGTAGGATCTTTTAATAAGTGGATATGTTGTTTATGCACACTTTCTTTTCCTAGGATCTTAGATTTATGATTTCTAGGCTTTGTCTTGGTAGATTGTCTCTAATACTCTTGAGAAAATGTTGATTTCTTTCCAGTGGATCATAGTTTCATGATACAAGTTAGTAATTTTTCTATGAATTTCTTTGATCTCTTGGGCAATGGAGTTGTGTTCTTGTGAATGGAGTTTTGTAGAATGAATGGAATGATCTCTAATTTATGTGATGAAGTTTGGGAGCTTGATTTACTTGTGTTGTAAGGATTAAAAGGTTTCTTGTGGTGAAGATTGGGTTTCCCCTTTGTTTTCCTCATTGGTTCTCTAATTTTTGCACTTTACATGTTTGATAAAATGTTTTTTATTATTTTCCCTTACTATTTTCATATTTCTTAGATGCCTTTGGATTCCTTGCAAGAGTTTATTGTTCTCTTTGGTGAATTCCTTCAAGTGTATGTTGGCTTATAAAAATTTATGATATTCTATGGATTCCTTTGTTAGGATCTTAGAATTCATGTGTAATATAATGGGATTTGCACCCATTAGAAATATTTGATGGCATGAGCATGTTACTTCTAGCATGGATTGTCTTGCTCTTCATGGAGCTTCGTACTTGGGTTTTCTATGTGGTTTATAAAGCATCAAATCACTAGGTTTTAACATCAATGGCACGCTAGTTTGGTTCCTTCATGAGTTATGATGCATGGATACTTTTCATATGCGACATACTTATGTAATAGTTATTTTACTATACATGAGCATGGATTTAGCTTCGGATTTGGACAGAGATTTTGATATGATATACCCTTAAGTGGGAAAATGCCTTCAAGCCTAGAGACCCCAAAGTAGGTTATCCTTTATGGCTTCAGGTACTCAATCAATGGGTCACATCAATTGGTGAAGATGACACTAGTTGCCTAGATATTTCTATATGTTTACAGTCTATGACTGTCAGAGACCCTTATATGGGTTGGCTAAACGTAGCCCCAGAAACCCTTTACATGGGTTACCCCTCGTTGAGCGCAGAGACCCCTTTATGGGTTACAGTCTTTGGACTGTTGGAGACCCCTTTGTAGGTAACAGTTTTCAAACTGTCGGAGACCTTATATGGGTTACATGTTTTGGTTTGTCGGAGACCCTATATGGGTTTTGGATTCAGATTTAGTTTTATCGGAGACACTACAAGGGTTATTTAGTTTGGACTTGGTTTGGATTTCTCAGAAACCGTTATAGATTCATTGATATTTGGTGACAGCTTGGTATTTGAGTCATCATGGGTTTTGGCACATGACATGTAGCATACTTTCTTACTCTACATGCATCTATTTATCTACGTAGTATATAGTAGTTTGTGCATGGCATATGGTATGTAGTTTTATTACATGCATGTTTTGAGACTATCTTGGTATAGATTCTTACTTAGTTATTTCGGAGTATGAATACACTTGATTCTAGTAGAGATACATGCATATTATTGTCGATGCATGTATTTATGTACTTTAATTCTCTCATCTACTTTGGATCACTTTGTATACTGTTATACCTGTTTTGCTTCCCTTATGTGTTGTATAAAATGCATACCCTCCCACTAAGCCCGTCAAACTTACCCCAATCGGCACCACCCACAAATGGAGTCTTGGAGGACAAGTACCGATAGAGGTTGCTCGAGATGTAGCCTAAAGTGATGAGTTAGGTAATCAGGCCCATTTACTTTATGTTTTAGCTTTTGATTATTTTTATGGGAGATGTATATTTTAGTACTTTGGTTATGCCTGTGGGGCAATGGATTGTATATATGGTAATGAACATGTTTAGGCCCTTTTACTTTTGGATGGTTATGAGATATTTCAGACATGATGATTATATATTTTCATTGCACTCGATTTAGTCATTGTTATTGTTATTCTGCTGCGATGTGATTGTTTGAAATGGACTTAAATGGATAAACATAAAAGGATAATCTATTATATGGAAATCAATGTGAATAGGTAAGAGGGTTGATGGTACACTCCAAACTCGTTGATCTCTCCGTATGAGAGACGAGTTCGGGGCAAGTCATTCCCATGTCACGGATCCGGACCCGGCCCACATCACAGCCCGCAGATTTAGGTTGTGATAGCAGCAATAGGAGGATGCTATGTGAAGTTCTTGGAAGTGGAAATTTATAGAAATTGGAATCCATACTTACGGCCAGCACTGATCACATGGGATTTGGGCTTTGATTGAAGCCAAGTGATTGATTTGGTTCATCATTCACTCTCTCTCAAGAGATCTACTTACAGTTTGGAATGAATTTTGTTGATTATGAGTAGCTGAAATTTAAATTATATATATGAAGAAAGGGTTTGAACAGAAATATCCATCCTAGGTGTTTGATAAAATACTTAAGAGCAAGGTTCAAAATGTCGGTGTCGGTGGAAATATCGGTCAGGCCAAAATAAGACATATATCGGAAATGTCGGAA
>JAOXJP010078597.1:0-15055 GCA_025762735.1 Platanus orientalis
TATATATATATATATATATATATATATATATATATATATATATATATAATGTTTTAAAGCCTACATAACGGGGTGGATACATGTACTAGATTATTTGGTGAATTTGAATAAATAATTGGTTTTGTAAAACCCACATATGGTGGTGTTATCCTCTCCCTCCTAAAATGATGTTGTGGGCACCCTAAGTCTATCCCCCTTTTTCTTCTACTTTTTTATTCCTCCTAACTGATCTCTTCTTATTCTTTCTTCTTTCTTCTTCCCTCTTATCATTGTCTTCATTCTTTTTACTTTCTTGATTTTCTGTTGGAATATCTTCCCTTCTAGAAGATCAAGGAAGATCGAGATTACAAAGTTTGAAGCAACATTAGAGTATAAAGATTGGTTCTTAGAGCATCTTGCTAGACCTAATCGTAGACCACAAAGAAGTTTCTTTCAGTGTCGTTTTCTACAGGTTTTCTCTATCATTCTCTTATTTAATTCTTTAAACTCCATTATTGATCTGTTGTTAAAATCCTAAGCTTTTAGTGCTTAAATTAAAACCTATTATTGATTTTCACAGATTTTTTGGGTACCGGTAATGTCAAAATCCTCCCTATATTTCCCATTTTCTCTAGTTCCTTTTTAGAGTTTTCTCTCCCATGTGCCCTCTTTCTAATCCCTAAAGATTCTTTAAATTCCCCTTTGATCTAACCAAGTTTTTTATTTTTCTTTCTTGCTTAGCTTCTGGTTTCTTGAATAAAGAATACTAGACCTTATTTTCTTATAAGTTGATAAACCTAGACTTATTAGAATTTGATGAAATTTGGTATGATGATACCTTAGATAGTCATCTAGCACCCTGAAAATTTTCAAAATTTTCTGACCCACGATTAGGGGTATTTTGGTAGTTTCGAGTTTCTGCCCAAAATTACATATTTGCCCTTTAAGCATTTTTCTCTATCTTTTCTCCTTGTTTCTTAATTCTTTTGTTCATAAACTTTATTATTTGATTATTTATTTAATTTTTTTACCTTTCTTTGTTAACATTTAAATCTTTTGGGGTAACCATAACCCTTTTCCTTGAAACCCTAAAAAATTTCCCATCTTCCTCAACATCATATGTGTCGTATCCTATATCAAATTTTGGTATCAAAGCCAGGTTTCAGCTAATTCTGATATAGTTGGAGTCCTTCCTTACCTTAATTAGTTGATATTTTTCACATTATTTCAATGGCTCCCACTAAAGCTGATATTGTTGTTGATCTTGCTCATATGTGCCAAATGACAAGAGAAAAAGAAGAGGGTTTAGGTCATATAGTGTCACATCTGGATTCTATGATAGTCACTTTGTAGGCTCTTTTAGGGCTTACACCATCTCTATCTGCCCTAGCTCATCAACAACTAATCCAATCATGAGCACAACAATTGACAAGGAAAAGCATGGTGCGTCATTTATATCTATACCCATTCTTCCACCACCCATCATCAAGCCTAAGAGCATGCCTATGCAAAGATGCGATAAAATTTCAGTTCAATCCAAGGCCAGAAAGAGATCAAGGAAGCAATCACAAGAATAAAAGATTCAAACCAAGCAAGATGATGCATCCAAAACTTCAATCTTATGTCCCCCGCCACATCTGCCACCTTTACTTCGTGCTCAAAAAAGATCATCAACAATCACCTATGACAAATGGTGGCTAGTTTTAAATTTGAGGGAAAATTTCTCCCCACTGTGGGAGAATGATGTAGACATTGTCAAGAGACTTAAGCATGTGTCTCCCTATAAGAGGGTTAGATTCAAGAAAAATGAAGATGTCTTGGAAGATCAATGCAACTCGAGTTGTTCGGGGATTTTTTTAATATTTAGGGTCATTTCTATTTTTGTTTTGGGGTCACATTATGTAATAAGGCCTTTGGTGTCATGGGTTTTTGGGTTTTTAGAGACTTAGGGTAAGGTCAAAACTTGTCTTTTTGGTTAGATTTGGTGTCTCTAAAAGGGTTATTTAGTTACCTTTCAAAAGTGGCCAAGATTGCGCAAATCCGAGATGATTTGGGAGAGTTGTGACCAAACTACTAAAGGGATATTAGTGAGTAACAAAAATAGTGTTTTAGAGGTTTTAAGTTTAATAAGTATCCTAGTTAGAATAGGATTTCTATTTTTTTATGTTTTAAAACCTATATAAAGTGTTGCACAACATGCAATAAAGTAGTTAATGAATTTGAAATAAATAATTGGTTTTGTGAAACCCATGTGTAGTGGTGTTATCCTCTCCCTCCTATGGAGAAGCCGTGGGCTCCCTAGGTCTATCCCCCTCTTTCTTCTTCTACTTTCTTAATCCTCCTATCTAATCTCTTCTTCTTCTTCTTCTTCTTCTTCTTCTTCTTCCCTCTTACTATTATCTTGATTCTCTCTTCTTTCTTAATTCCCTATTGGAATATCTTCCCTTCTAGAAGATCGAGATTACAAAATTTGCAGCAACATTAGAGCATAAAGATTAGCTCTTAGAGCATTTTGCTAGACCTAATCGCAGACCACAAAGAAGCCTCTTTTGGTGTTATTTTCTACAGGTTTTTTCTATCATTCTCTTTCTTATTGAATTCTTTAAACTCCATTATTGATCTGTAGTTAAAATCCTGAGCTTTTAGTGCTTAAATTAAAACCTTTTTTGATTTTCACTGATTTTCTAGGTACTGGTAACGTCAAAATCGCCCCCTAATTTTCCCCTTTTCTCTAGTTTATTTATAAGATTTTCTCACCCATGTGCTCTATTTCTAATCCCTAAAGTTCCTTTAAATTCCCCTTTGATCTAGCCTAGTTCTTGATCATTCTTTCTTGCTCAATTTTCTGGCTTCTTGAATGAAGAATACAGCAGACCTGATTTTCTTATAATTTGATAAACCTGTGCTTATTAGTGTTTGATGAAGTTTGGTATGGTGATACCTTAGATAATCATCTAACACCCTACAAATTGTCATAATTTTCTGATATACGATCAGGGGTATTTTGGTAATTTTGATTTTCTGCCCAGAAATTACAGATTTTCCCTTTAGGTTTTTTCTCTATCTTTTCTCCTTCTTTATTGATTCTTTTATTCATAAACTTTATTATTTGATTATTTATTTCATTCTTTAACTTTCTTTATAAACATTAAGTCTTTTGGTATAACCTTAACCCTTTTCCTTAAACCCTAAAATTTTTCCTATCTTCCTCAACATCATCTGTGTCGTATCCTGCATCAAAGCAGAGCCACTTATAAGCATATTTATAGGCTTCTACAAGGCTTGAAATGTAGTGGACATGGAACATTAAATTGAATGCTGGTTTTGTTTGCCCTCTCTCATGGTGTAGCCGTGAGGAACAGCTAGGGTGTATCCCTATACTTCTACTCTTTCTTCTTCTAACACCTCCTTCCTCTCCTACTCTTATCTTCTTTCTTCATTCTGTTGTTCTTCTTCTTCCTCTATCTTCTTCTTCTTCTTTCCTCTTCCATCATTCTTATTATTCTTTTCTCTTTCTTTAATCTCTTAGTCAGTTGGAGCTTCGAAAGGGCCAATCGATTGGATTGGTTTCCAATTTAACAGAGTGAAACAAGGCCTACAAAACCAACTCACGGCTGGATTTTCTCAAGCTTCTAAGTGTTGAAATCGCACCCTGAAAATAATGGTACATGGCTCTTGGATTTATCAGGTTTTCTTCTATCTATTTTTCATGTACATCTCTGAATCCACTTTAAAATTCTCTACTGTTTTGTTATTCTAGATATTTACTTCTAAACCTCCATTAGTTTCTTCATTTTTTTTTTTTTTTTGAGAGGTAAAAGGCAAGCTTTATTAGAAGAAGAAAAGAAAACAACAGCAAGCAAATGGACACAACAAAAGGGCCTTCATCAAGAAGATAAAAAGCCAAGAAAACCGAAAAAGAAAAGACCACAAGAAGGACAAAGACACTACAACTCCTCACACCAAATAGAATGTCACTCCTTCTCTACATAATCAGTCCTAATAGAGATCCAATCAAACAAAGCTCTATAAATATAAAGAGATATCTCTTTCAGACTCTTGGACTTGCCCTCAAAAATTCTAGAGTTTCTTTCCTGCCAAAAACCTCAACGGATGGCCCCTGGCAGGAAAGACCATAATAGAGCAGACATACCCTCCAAATCATTAGTCCACCACCCCGAGATCAAATCACACAAATGGGAGGGAAATGACCAAGAAACATTAAGATGAGAAATGAAAAAACCCCAAACCTAGTAAGACAAGGTACAATGAACAAATACGTGATCCACTGATTCCTCATCCATTAGGCACAATGCACATTTGTTTGCCATGTTTGCCAAATTCCAACCCCTACTCTGCAGATGGTCCAAGGTGAGAATTTTATCCAAGACAGAGTTCCACGAAAAGAAACAAACTTTTGACGGGATGCCCGGATTCTAAATGCCTCTAAAAGGAACTACCCTAATCCTATGCCCAACCATCTCCATATAGAGAGACTTAGAAGAAAATCTACCATTCCTAGAAAGAGCCCAAACCAAGCCATCCAACAGGCTAGGGTCAGGCTTGGACCCCTCTAAGACACTCAACAATCTGTGCAACTCATCAAACTCCCAATAATTTAAATTTCTATGGAGCCTTAGCATCCAAATATCTCCCCCTACATCGAAAGAGCCAGCCACTCTCCTTAGGATCGATAGCCAAGGTAAAGAGAGATCTAAAAGAATCCTTCAAAGGAATCTCTCATATTCATCTATCCTTCCAAAATCTAATGTCATTCCCCGATCCCAGTTTGAAATGGGCATGGTCCCAAAAAACCCCACTTAAACTCTGGATCGATTTCCAAATACCACACTCATGCCTAAGCTAAACCTTTCTCGATTCCCAAACTGAATCTAAGCCAAATCTAGCCACCACCACCCGACACCACAAACTATCCATTTTCTTCCATCATTTGGCTAACAAAACCCTATTATGATCTCTAATCAATCTCAGCCCCAAACCCCCTTCACACAGAGGCCTACAAATGGAATTCCAATCCACCAAATGATACCTATGATGCTCCTCCACATTATTCCAAAGAAATTTCCGAAAAAGAGTTTTTATCCTAGTCGCCACCGATCTCAGGATGGTAAAAAGGGAGAGAAAATAATTAGGGATGGAGGCCAAAACAGCTTTTAGCAAAGTTAATCTACCACCCTTCGACCAAAGCTTAGCTTTTCACGAATCTAACCGCAAAGTGATTCTTTCAATGATTGGATTCCACACCTCTGTAGATTTGAATTTTACACCCAAAGGTAACACAAGATAAGACGACGGTAAAGAACCAATTTTGCAACCTAAAATCCAAGCTAAGCTTTCGATATTCAGTACATCCCCAACTTGTAAAAGCCCACTTCTACCCAGATTAATATGAAGGTCCATCACTGCTTCAAAACCACAAAGAATACATGTAAGGTACCCAACTTGAATTTCATCCGCGTCACAAAAAATAATAGTATCATCAGCAAACTACAAATGTGAAATCCTACAATCCCCATTCCCCACCAAGAACCCTAAAATAAAATCCCCTTCAGCCTTCTTAATCATTTTGCTCAAAACTTCAAAAACCATAATGAAGAGAAGCGGAGAAAGAAGATCACTTTGGCGCAAACCCCTAGAGCTCCTAAAAAAAATAGTTGGCCAAACATTTATCAAGATCAAAAACTTAATTGTTCTAATACAATAAAACATCCAGCTTTGCCATTTGACCCTGAAACCCATTCTGTTAAGAATACAGTCTAAAAATCCCAATTCACATGGTCGTAAGCTTTCTCCAGATCAAGCTTACAAATAACCCCATTTCTACCCAACAACCATCTATTTTCGATATATTCATTGGCAATTAAAACACTATCAAGGATTTGTCTCCCTTCAATAAAAGAACTTTGTGGTTGAGTAATGATACCTTCGTAACCAGTTTCAATCTAGAGGTCAAGGTTTTAGAGATTATCTTGTATACACTACTAAAAAGACTGATTGGCCTATAATCTTTTAACTCCTTTGCATCATGCTTTTTGGGAATCAAAGCATGATGCAAAGTGGTTAGACATGATTCCACAGCTTCCTTTTTGAAACCCTCATGAGAAAAACCCAAGAAAAACCCAAATTCCTCAAGCTTTTCAATCACCCACTTAGACATAAAATCCTTATTTTTTGTCACAACTCCTTTAAGAAATCTCTCACAATCCCCTGCATTACACCTTTACGAGGTAAACATACATTGTAATTCCCCATACTCCTCATTTCTCTCTCTCATATATAACAGCTCAACATTTAAAATTCCCTCTCCTACAACAACTAATTGATTTTTAGGCTCTAAAGTCTAACTCCCAGCAATTTCATCTAAGGCACTAGAATCCCAATTCCCATTACCTAAAACTTGGATAAAAGTCTCATTCACACCTGAATTGTCAAGATTCCTGTAGAAATCATATGCCACATGCAAAGGAGAAGATTGGAATGTAGAAAACAATTTATTATGCATATTTAAATTTACCTAATGAAGAGACAAAAAGTCTAGATAACCCAGTTGATCACGGCCAGCTCTACACAAGAATAGGTTGACGTCCTCCCTCAACCTTTGCAGTAACCACTCCTTATCCCTCATAAGCAGAATTGCATTACTAGATTGGTGAACCTCTAGACCAGAAGGAAGCCTAGGCAGCATATGACCCCTCTCCACCGTAGCATCTGAGACAGCCAATGATCGAATAAAAGCACTATCCTCATTGAGAAGCACCCAATTTTCTTTTGAAGAAGACATACTTGACGTTGAACAGAGATTAGAGCCAAATTCAAAGTCCATAGCCAGCAAACTCCCACTATCACCAAGCATACACAAGCCCTTTGAAAGTTCCTGAATAGCATCCACCCCGCCAAAGATTGTACACCTAATGATTTGGTCCCCCCATCCCTACCAAAGGCTACACCTGATTCATCACCTCCTCCTAAAATGGCAACCTAGACCCAAACAAGGGAAAGTCATGCGATTTCACATTATGCAAACAAATATTCCCCTGGAAATCAACGACGACCCCCTTATCCCTAACCTCCATTACCTTGGTCACATCCATGTTAGATTCCTCAGAGCTAGAAATCGACAAATCATCCAAAGACGGCAAAGAGTTAGCGACTTTAGAACACCAAGAATCCTACAAATCTTTTTCAAACGATACACTCGTAGAGCCAAATTGCTCATTCAAATCCCTCGAACCTTCTGTCAAACGACATAGAGGAAGAATCGATTCAGATGGGTCAGATAAATCCCCACTCATGGTCGTTGACATATTAGGTTTAGATGCCCCAAAATGGTCAACCTTCCTCTAGACCTTTCCAGACACGGGTTCACATCTTGGCACTGATTCGGCTTCACCCATAAGTGGTTCGAACAAGTTGAACCCACACCGCTTTAGCATAATCTGAACAACCATGCTATTTGCATTACCATCTCATCTATCAAGCCTTGTCATCCCATCAGATGGCCTAGGTTTCTCCACAACACCCACCTCTAACATCTCTTTACCATCGATACACATGTCCTTTGTAAAACAATTTCCCATTCCATAAATAGGTTGATCCCCAACACCATTCGTCGTCCATGTAAACACAAACCTGCATCCAAAAATGGGATTCCCCTCTTTGCACGCCAAATCCTCTGACACCAAGTCCGGCTTTGAATTTGATTTTGAATTCAAATTTGAATCACCACCATGCACGTGGGTAGAGACGTCCCATCTAAACTTCGCCGGAAGCTGGAAGCCACTCTCTAACTGGATTCCCGGAGCTAGTTGCTTTCTATCCAAACAAAACGAAGATGCCACTGCCGAATTCACCATGGACATTTTCCCTTCAATCGAAATTGCAACCGGGTAATATTTACCTTTATCCACAACCGAAATCAAGCAAGGTATACCCCTCCGGTCAGCATTAACAATTTTCAATCTAACCCACCTGAGTTCATCACATGATAAAGTGTGATGATCAATGGAATGTAATCCTCCATAAATCTTCCCTATTGCCTGGAACATCTCAATAGTCCATAGGTTGAGTGGAAGCCCCCAAATACGGATCCACCTACGTTTGAATAGACTCTTATAACGAAGGGAAAATCTCAAGTTTCTAGAGTTAGAAATCGAATAAATCTTTTCAATCACCACTCCCTCACCAACATAGAAGTTGCACCACCCCAAGGGAGGGGCAAATGAACAACACCGTATCGTCATCAATCGGCACCCAAGCTAATTGAACACCAACCAGTAATAAGAATTCAGCCCCAATCGCGATTTCCTTCCAATGAGTCACACAACTCTTTCGACAGCATACTACTATCCTCTTCCAGTAAAGAGTTAGGTCATTTTACGTGAATCGCCCAATCCTTGTCACATTTAACAAGTTCCATTGACAACTTTATTCCACACTGCCATTGGGAACAAAACCAGGTCCCGAAGGAAAAGAACTTGTTGACGACAACAAAGGAGGTGGTGAATTTACAAAAGGCTCACCACAAAATGACCAGCACAACACATATGCCACATTCGCCCAACCCGAATTACGCTCTCCCCTAGGAAGGAAGATCGCATACTTCTTACCATTTCTTTCTACCACAGACCATTTCAGAAACAAGCCCAATGGATTTGAACGGCCCTTGATGATAATAACCCTCCTACCGTCATCCTTGAAGTGAATAATGGCTGTCGGAACCACCTCCCAGCAAGCTGTATCCAACACCTCCCAGGCCCATTGCACAAGCTCATACTTAAAGAGAATAAAGACCGAAAAAGCCTTTACGCTCAGTGATACGAATCACCCAATCATTTCCGTCATATTCTTCCCAAAACTCAAAGGATTTACACTCGATGACAACAGATTGTCTTGCCATCATGAAGCTTGTTTGCAATTCATTTCAAGTTTTGGAAGTAGAGGACCTTCAAAAATTGAGAATGTATCCATAAAATCAGACATCACCGGCAAAGGGATTCCCCATCACTTCAAATCTCTTTCACAATAACAACTTCCAAAGAGTTCTATCGCTTGCTTTGGAACTATCCTTCACGTCGCAGACTCCTCTGGTAATTCCCCCATAACTTTATTATGGGCTTTTCATTGTCTAAAGGACAATAATTTCTCTTCGTAATCCTTCTTTCTTGATAGCACACAACCTTAGTTTCTTCTTAAAGTTTCAGAATATTCATTCTATTGAAATCTCCCACCCTACAAAGGGGCTTTTGGCTGTCTTCCTCTTAGGGTTTTCTTCATCAATCTTTCCCTCTTCTCACCCATCAAACTCCTCTTTAATCCCTCTTTGTTCTACTAGGTTTCTAGCCAAGAAACTACAATCTGTTTTAGGTTTTCTTCATGAAGTGCTACTGCAAACTGCTCTTTCATGTATTTTATATACTTTTACTCATCAAAATACCTTGAAATTTTGCACACAAATCCACAATATACCCTAGTACCATCCTGTAAATTTTCATTAATTTCTGAAGCCTATCAAGGGGTATTTTGGTAATTTTTCCATTCTGCCCTAAAATTCCAAGAATCTAAACAACCTTCTTTCTTGTTTAATTCTTCTAAAAGTTCTGTACTCTTATCCTTCTTTCTTTCCTTACTCTTCTTCTAAACTTGAAGTCAATTGCAATTTGCAAGTCTCTAAACTTGGATTTACATAATCTATTCCATAGTCTATTTCTTTCCTTGCTTCCACACCATTATTTTGAGCCCACTACAGCAGGATAATACAACCCTAGGCTGCCCTACATCAGTTTAGGTATCCGAGCTTACCATTCTGCATCAATATGGCCAGCCATACCTTAGATTTTACCTTGCAAAAGATTTTTTCTAGATATTTAGGCATCTTCGAGTTAGACTATAGAATGCCTTGTACAAAAACATCAAATTTAAATATTTTTTATTTGATTGAAATAAAATAATATAAACAATAAAATCCATACTAAATCCCATGGAAAATATTTTATTCAATGACAATAGCCAGGGTTTACATTAGATAAAATTAAATTTTACTTCTTTGATTGCTTCCCAAACGATTCTCTAGAGGCTTCATCAATCAATTCACTATGCTTCCCACTACTGGGGAAGCGGAATTGAATTAGCTTCCCAAACAAGCTTCTCAAGAAGTGAGCTTCCCACCTTGAACCAAGCTTCTCTACAACAATGACCCACCACTTTTCAGATTTAACAGAAAATCCAAAGTGTAAAAGTCATACACTGTATCAGACCTAAACAATTTCCAGCAAACAGAATACAAACTAGAGCTAATAAGGCTTGCTGAAATTAGGTCAAATCAGAAAGGGATGATATTTGAGTTTAGGGTTAATGATACTTAACTCAAGAGGGAAGAAAACTCCAGACAAGCCTCCTTTATACAGTACAGGAGCAATTTGACCTATAAATCTGCCCAGAAATTCTTTTAAAAAGATGGCTTTCATAAAGTCAGAACAAAACCCGATTCTGATATAGAATCTTCAGTGAAACTTCCACAGTTGCAGTCCACTGATTGATGTTAGTAGTCTTTTATTTAATGGTTCAACACAGTAGCCCACTCAGAAAGTAAAGAAGACAACAGTCCAACCGTAAGCCTGTCTCTTCAGTAAACATGCTGCAGAACCACTTTACAGTGGAGATGGTATATAGCGCCTTTGTATATGATCAAGTTGGAGAAGAATTGTCCAGAAAATCAGAGAACAAAGAAACACCGATAAAAGGGGAGGAAGATTAAAGAAAGGGATAGAATTCACATGCTTCAAGGGCTTCTCACCAAGGACTCACAGGATCTTGGCTTCGCACCAAGGTAGATGCAAAAGACCTAGGCTTATCACCTAGGTTTCCCTTCTCAGGAAAGAGGCAGTCATTGGCTCCTCAAGGAATAGCTTTTCTTTCTTCCATAACTCATTAATTCGTTGGAGGTAATACCTCCTTTTATATATTACAAAGAAACCCCTTATTTTTAGCAACCAACTAATTAGCAGCTTCTAAAGTACTAAAGAATCCTAATAATATAAAAAAAACTTCTAAAGAATACTCCCAAAGGAGCTGTTGACCAGCCCACTCTAGGACCCACATGTGGATCCTCATATCCTCTAACTTATTTCTAAAAGTGAGGAGACTCTTCAAGCTGTCGTCTCATCACATGGGACCCACTTTCTTTGACCAAACTCCTACTCCTATTCTCCCAACAAACAGCCCTTGGACTCCACCTAAAATTCCTAAAAAAACCTAGGTGTCAAGCCTTATTACATGATACACCCAATAAAAAATAAGCCTAAACTACCATTACAATTTGTACCCCAATTACTCAAACATGGTCATCCAATTTCTTCTTATTCCTCATGGTTGCTCCCACATCGCAACAGGTCCTGCCCATTGGGATTCTAAGTACCATACTTGACCTTAATAACTGAATGCCAAAGACTATTGAGTTTTCCAAGCAATCTCCATAGCCACTTATCCTTAAACCAAAACTCCCTCCTCTCACCTTATACACCACAAGTTTTTAATGAACAATAGCAATTTCATTTTATATACCTCACTACTACGGCCATTTCCATGAAAGAGCTTAATAAGAATTCGTTCATGTGCGTAGCAATGGAAATGAGTGAGTTTTCATTCACTCCTGCTCCTCCTTCCCCCCTTTTCAAACACTTCAATCTGAACACAATAGCAATCCATCAAAGATGCCGGCTGGTTACGTTGGTCTATGAGTGTTGGTACCACAAATAAGGTTCATAACCATCTTCACTCACTAATCCCTCTGCCTACTAAATAAAAACACAGCAGAAACCCATCAATACATTGTTGCATTTCACATAGTGTCAGCTGACACAACAGAACATGAACCAATATGAAAAAACGATGATGTTACTCTGCAATGTCGCATTAGAAGTCACTAATATCAACTTGAATCTGTCAACTAATAAGAATATGTTTACATATTAAACCGTAACTAACTGTAGCACATAATGTGTATATTTCATAGTTGCAGAGAAGCTTGACCTAGGGTGTGAAGCTTGCTTATTGGGAAGCCATTCAATTCAGTTTCCCTGAATCTAGGAAACACAGGGAAGCAATTGGGGAAGCACAAGGAAGCGAGTGTGGGAAGTGATAGAAGCATCTAGGGAAGCAACTAGGAAGGTTTTTTTTTTTTTGTTTTTTTAATGCAAAGTCTATGATATTGGCATTGAATAAAAATAAAATCTATGGGTTTAGAATTGATTTTGTAGCAAAAATTTTGGGATTTAGTATTGATTTTATTCCACTTAAAAAAAAAAAAAAAAGATTTAAATATGATGTTTTCTAACAAGTTCTTTTATAGTCTAACTTGAAAATGCCTAGTTTTTATAAAATTTTATATAAAGTAAAATAATGTATAGGTTGCCCCTACGAATATAATGGGAGTTAGGCATCTAAGCCTCGACAAGTGTCTCATGTATAGAGAATAGGACCCATAACTGATTGGATGATGATATCAGCAACATATTTACTTTCTATTAGTAATCACTTATTATAGTTTTGCTTATTGGTTGTAGAAAAATTATTATTTACATCTTATTAGTATCACCTATTGCTATTAACCTATTATTTTCATTTCATTTTCTAGTCATTTCATAATATTTTTCTAATGGATTTAAAGTCGCTCTCAAATTGCACTTACTTCTCAATCGCCTCCCAATCACTTCTTATTCGTTCTTTAGTCGCTTTGTGAACATTTCTTGCTTCACACTTCCCATGGATTTATTGAGCTTTGCCTTCCACTTTCGCTTCTCATTCTAATAACTATGGTATATTTACAAGGATGATTTTTTTTTTTTATATATAGGTAAGTAGGTGAAGACGGGTTTTGAACCCCAATCTGTGGTATGACACCCACAAACTTTACTAACTTAGCAAGCTAGTATCTTTAGTATATTTACAAGGATGATAGTATTATTAGTATTCACTACTGAGTACATATCAGTTTTTTCATTAGAACTATTGAAGTAATACAATGGTTCAAATCACCCTGAATTTAAATAGTCTAATAGCAAAGTTAATTGAACCTGAATTTTCAAGCCTAATTTATTGATTGCGTCAGTATAGCAATTACATAAACAACCAAGTTCATGCAGCAAAATAGCTCTGATACCAACACTATATTGTGACTCACCAGACCAGGTCCATTGATTTGGTTGGACCAGAATTGGGATTTTGGAAAAAAAAAAAAAACCTTATGGTGCTAGAATGTATCAGCCGTGAGAGCAGGAAAACACCAAACTTGTTGCCACCGCTTTAAAACTCTTATAAACGCTTTCAAATCTCATAAACAAACCCCTTTTAATGATTTTTATCAAAATATACTAACAAAACTTACAGATTAACCACAAAAAATTCAAGAAAAATCACTGATTTTGTGGTTCTATAGGTATTTCGTCCAAGCAAACTTTCTGGAGAGATTCCGGCTTGCCGGCGAACAAAAAACATCAGAGGCTGGTACCTTTTGATTCGTCTTCGAGTCAGGAACACGCTACAACTGACAGATCTTGAAAACTCCAAGTAACGAATCATCGGTGATAAAATCTTTCAGTAAAGGTAGAATTAGTGAGCAGAAAATTTCACATTAAAATTATTAAAAAATAAATAAAATAACAAAGGAAGATAAAAAATAAAATCCTTGTAACTCAAAGGGAAGGGACTAGCCGTCACCACCACTGTTAAACTATATGGAAATCAAGTCACTTTTCCTAGGTTTTACACCTCCTAACCAAATACAAGGAAAAAGAACAGAGTCAAAATCTAATTCAAAATTTGATTTATTTCATCATTCATTGTAAAATTATGAGGAGGGGTTGGTTACCTTTAAATAGACTCACAAGCTTAAACAATTAAAAACTTGCCAAAATTAGAAACTTTTTAAAATCCTTAACTTATTAGCTAAGTTTTCTAAAATATAAAACTAAAAACTCATTTCTTAAAATTAAAACAAACTAAAACTTAAAACTTTATAAGAAAAAACACTATTCCCGTTTTTGCTTGACACCCCTTAGTAATTTGGTCATAACTTTCCCAAATCACATCGGATTTGCGCAATCTCAGTCTCATTAAAAAGGTAACTGAATAACTTATCTAATTGCATCAAAATCAAGCCAAAATGACAAGTTTTGATCTTTGAAAAGGTGGGGTAAACATCTAAAACAGGATTACTATAAAAAAAAACCAACATCTTGGCACTATTGACCTTATTACATGGACACATAAAATAAATGTTACCCCCTATAAGACCTTTATTAAACCATATAACATTGCATCTTTCATAAATCGTTTCATGCATGTACCCCACCAAGGCCAAGTGTGGGTCTCACGTTGCTCTAATGTTCGCATCAAACCCCCATTGTTCCAAAAAACTCAACCTCGAGTTTTATAATGGGAGATAATCAGCATAATAGGGAAGCTCAAACCCCAGATCCATATACCAAAACCTCCAAAAACCAAGTTATGATGTAACCATGTCTTCTTACAAGTGTTTGATGTAGGGTAGACCTCATATTCCACATCATTTATCTTTCGATAAGTAGTTGGTAGCAGAAAAACCTCATAATACTCATCCTCAGACACTTCATGCGTAAGTATCTTGGGCTCATGCAACTGTGGAAGAACTGCAAGTGATTGTGAACCTATACATGACTGGATAATGTTTCTAATATCTGACTCATCAAATAATGGGACTACTGCAAGGTGCTTTGGTTCTGTGTCAGATGTAGATGTGTCCATAGTTACCAAAGCAAGAATCGAAAGCGAGAAGCAATGCAAAAGCGAGAAGCGAGAAGTGGGAAGCGAGGCTCAATAAATCCTCATGAAGTGAGAAATAAAAACCGATCAAGAAACATTTAGAGAATGGGTAAGAAGCGATGGAGAAGAAAGTAAAGTGCAATATAGAAGAACTTCAAACCATTAGAAAAAAAAATGTTATGAAATGACTATTAAATAAAATGAAAATAATAGGTGAATAAGTGATTACGAGTAGGTAGTAATAAAGAAGAAGTCTACA